>PVJC01000287.1:0-138054 GCA_004026665.1 Murina feae | reverse complement strand
CCCACAGGGGGGCAATTTGATGTTTAATGGGGGCAATTCAAGCATGAGTTATTAACAGTGAATTTTTAAAATATATTTTATTGATTTTTTTACAGAGAAGAAGGGAGAGAGATAGAGTTAGAAACATCAATGAGAGAGAAACATCGATCAGCTGCCTCCTGCACACCTCCCACTGGGGATGTGCCCACAACCAAGGCAGGCGCCCTTAACCAGAATTGAACCTGGGACCTTTCAGTCTGCAGGCTGACACTCTATCCACTGAGCCAAACCGGTTAGGGTAACAGTGAATTTTTTGCATTTCTTATAGTTCTAGGGGCCTCATATACAGTATCTAAATATAAATTGTGACATATTTATGCATTTCAGTTCTCTATTATATGTTTTGAAACTTTATTTGCTATTTTTTCCATATCACTTCATATTACTATTATTTTTTAACAGTTTCTTAGTGATTTCTTCCTCAGTACTTCAACTGTCCTTTCGTTCTTTTATTTCTCTCTTTCATGGATGCCATGTTCTTTGGAAGCTTGTTTAGATCAAGTTAATGGCCTTTTCGGCTTCCTCCAAGTGAATAGGAGTTCACATTTGAATGATAAGAATTATATGTCACAGGGGTGGGGCATCTGGATTTTAGAGATGCTTATGTGGGACATGGCCAAAAACAGGTTGGGGACTACTATTCTAGAACGTTCCACAAGGGGCCAGAAAGATTCTCCGGATACTCCTTCCCTTTCTGCCAATGGACCCACCCACCTCTTCCTAACACTGTCATCACTTTTTCAGAGGCCGTGAAGAGTCTAGCTCCTTCCTTCACTCTTGCAGGTTAGAGAACAGGTATCCATCTGTGAGCAGCTCTCAGTCCCTTGCCCTGTAGAACATGCTGATTATAACTACTACCATCACAAACAGAGTAAAGACTGCTTGTCATTACACAGCTACTCTTACAAGCATTGGTGAGAATAGCATTTAAAATGGTGAATACCAAAGCTAACATTAATAAGGTTAATAAAATTGATATTTTATTTTACTGATACAGATTTATTGACCCAACCTATAGTGCATCATCAAATAAGTGCATATATTTGTACTAAGGGCCCAATTCATGGATTCACGCACCAGTGGGGTCCCTCATCCTGGCCTGCACCATCTTACAATCTGAGACCCTTGGGGGAAGTTGGACTGCTGGTTTTGAAGGATATAGTAGTGCTGCAAGTGGCAGGCAGCCAGGCCAGGTGCCTGCTGCTGCTGCTACTGCTCAGTAGCACTGACATGGAAGTAGGAGAGGCTCGCCAGCGGTGAGCCCAGCATCTAGAGCCCAACCCCTGCATTGAGTGTCTGCCCCCTGGTGGTCAGTGTGTGTCATAGTGACTGGTCGACTGGTAGTTTGGTCATTTAGTCGCTCAGGCTTTTATATATTTAGCTGAATAAAGACTATTATTTTGTCACAACTAAAATGCACATGATAAACCACTAAATCTGACATTTAGTCTTAGTTCTGTTGACTATGGAATTAGGAGATTTGAGGCAAAGCTAGTAAGACACAGGCTAGATAGTGGCAAGTACTTCCCAGCTCAGAGCATGAAATGCACTGCAGAAAGTTGGTGGGTGTTCTTTTGTTGGGGGTTTTGAGATCCAGCAGTGCTCCCCTTCTATATGTTATGGGACTCTGGCCTGATGGGTTTCAAGAGCTGATTTAGTCAAATGGAATTTTTGGTGAACTCACCATTGGATATGCCTGCTGCATCAGGCAAAATAGGCCCTGCCATCCTCATCTTCATAAGGGAGGTGCTGGGAAGTATTAATTCTTCTACTTCCAAGCTAAAATGAACTTCAGATATTATCTGGCCCTTAGCCCTCACTTTACAAATGGGGAAACCAACCCAGTAGAGAAAAGGGAGGGGGGCATGATCACATGACTGTTGGGGCAGAGCTGGGTCTAACTGTAGATGGCCTCCACCTTTTCTTATCACCTGGAAGTGCAAGGCCCTTCAGGAGGCCAGGGAGCCCTGGGTCTTTACTGGACTCTGCATGCCAGGGCCAGGACACCCCCCACCTGCCGCCCCACACATTCAGGGTTCTCCCCAACAATGTCTCCAGAACCATTCCTGCCCTCGCAGCCTTGCAGCCAAGGAGAGAGGCAGCTCCAAGGTCATAACTTAACCTGCATAATTAGAGCATTCATTCCAGAGGGGGAAACATTTAAAAGATAAAGGACCTCTTTAAAGCAGATTCTTCCCCAAACATTTCCCCCCCATGATTATAGTTGTGAGAAGTTATGGTAATGGCGGAGCTGGCTACTTGAGAAAAATTAGGAGTCTCATTTGGCAGGAGAGGATTTCCCAGGGGACAGCACACTGTCATTTGTTTTAGGGCCCCCAGAAAGGAACCACACGCCTATGGCTACAGGCCAGCCTGATGCATGGCAAGTTTGCTTCACTTATTATGGCCAATTAATTTCTCCCCAGAGAATGAAAAGCACTTCATATGCCATTAAATGTTGTTCCCCCTCCAGTCCCCAGACACAGGAGTTCGAGGAGATAGAAACAAGCGGATGCATTGGAGATGCACAGGGAGACCACCGCCTACTGAGTCACCATTGCACCATTGCGGGTTCCCAAATCCCAGCCTGTGTGCCTCCCCAACAAAATGCCTCTGCCAGCAAAGTGTTCCCTCTGTAATTGTCACAGTTTAAGGCAGTTATCGTGACAGGAACAGGGGCCATGGGGAGAGCAGGAAAGAGAGTCACACGCCACCACCTGCCTTAATTTATGAGCAAATCCTCTTGTTACAAATCACCTTCGTGAAAAATGAAGTGCCATGGCCACCTATGGGGCTGTGGCTTTATTTTCTTCCTTGTTAATTTCATTTATTAATTTATTTCGCACAAAAGTTCCATTTGGGAGTTCATCACTTCCCAACTGTGAGCTCGGTCAGATAGGAGTCTCAATGGAGACGACACTTGTGTACTTATAGGCGGTTCAAGTTTAAAAATTTCAGCCTGATTTGGACTGTCAGTGGCCGGATCACCTCTCCTCCCAGAGGAGCATGAGCAGGGTAGCTGGATTTGGTTTTCGGCTGCTGGACAGTCCCTGTGCTGTCCTGGGCAGCCCACAGACTGGGTGGCTTCCCTTTCAGGATGTTATTCAAGGTGACAACCCCTCACATGTTGGCACTCTGATCATCTCCAGTAGCCAAGGTATCGGGGGATGAGCAGGCTCCTTCTGCAAAGTCCATATTTATGGACTGAGGTCATCCTTAGGCCCTTTGACCCCAGCACTCTCACAGATAGGGCTGCCAGGACCTTCACAGCCACAGCGAGTTTTGTAAAGACATCTGGGGAGAAAGTCTGCAAGAGCGGGTGGAGGACCCGCTGGGGACCCCAGTGATAGGGAGTGATGTCAGCTTTTGTTAGAGCTGCAGACAATGTTAGAATATCCTTGGCATAATATGGCACTGATATCTCTGTCAGCATCTCTGTTTTCTGTCACCACACACAATCCTGGGCCTGTCTCCCGCCCTGACAGTGTCTGTTCAGATCAGGGTATTGCCTGCACAGAGACCAGCCCTGCTCCCTACCACATAGCCCCTTTGTTTGAAGTCTGCCCTTTTGTCATTAATGCACTTGGTGTCTATTTAAATCTGACAGAGAGTGTAGTATCTGTTTTCCTGTCAAGAGATCATTGACAATATTAATACCTCATGTCCTTGCCTCATTTCCCAAGCTCCGATACCTCCCTGCATCTCCTGCATTCATCAGGCAGCCTCTCTCACCAGGATGCCTATAAACTGTCTGGCTTCTAGGCCCAAAGTAGCCCCTAAAACAGGACTTATATCAATGCCAACCATAGAAAAGGGCTAGGGAACATGGCTCAGAACATGTCACCTTCCTCCACATCAGGGCCCGTGTTCCAGGAGTAACAGCTTATTTCCTGATGGCATCTGAGGCCCGGGTTTCATCTACGCCAGATCCAGAGTTGAGGTTTACCATGGGGAGAGGGCAGAGGAAAGAAATCCAATCTGAATGTGCTGGGAAGTTTGCAGGAGGGAATGAATACACCCAGTGGAGTGGGTGTATGTGTCTGCTTTGCATTCTTTTACTCAAGAGCAAGACTGTGCTTTTTATGGTATCTGACAGCTCTATCTCTGTGTGTGTGTGTGTGTGTGTGTGTGTAAAAATCCATGCTGTCCTGGTGCTCTAAAGAGATATTCACATCTCCCCGCCTCATTCTTTCAGATTCTTCATGGGTGAATTTGAGTCAATTATGCTTAAGGAAGCCCCTTGTGGATTTTCAGAAACATCTGAGACACTCCCACCCAGGCCTGTAGGGGATGCTGTTTCTAGACAAGATTCTGACCAGCCAAGCCCAAAGACAGGTTCTGGGCATTGGGGACAATGTCAGCCCGACCCAAGGTGCTACACAATTAAGCCCAATAAAGAGAAGAGCTCAATGGCAATAGATAAAAGAATCATCTAGAAGAAAGGATTCAGGGAGGTTTGATCCAAGCTCAGTGTTTCCAGGCACCAGACCCAAACTGAAAAACCGAACTGGGGGATAGGGAGCTGAGGAGAAAGCACGGCCAAGGGGGAAGTGTGGGCCACAGCAAACTTGCTTATGGGAATATGGTAAAAGGTAGAAGGAATGAGAGCATCACCAAGACCAGTTCGCCAACTCTCAGATTCTGTGACCCCAGCAATTCCCAGCTTTGTCCCAAGTCATTCAAACCTAGGAGCATCTGCCCTGTCCTTAAAAGTTTCTGAGTCATTTTTTAATCCTTAATTAAGAGGAAGATTTAAAGTTCTGCAATGGACAAATGTCTATTATACAATCACAAAAAATATTTACTACATAGAACTCCTGATGTGAAGGACCTGGATAATTTCAAATGCTAATTTATCCCAAGTGAACAATAGCTGCTGATTGTTGGCTTCCTACTATCATACTGATGGAAAACATCATACATATAGGTAGCTATTTTTATAGGCTGATTTGTGGCCCATGAATTAATGATTTATGGACATTTCTTTGTTGTTGTTGGGTGTTTTTTTTTCTTTCTGCTTATGCACACATCAGAGACTCAAGTGCTAACAAGACAGCTGTGGAGCTGATTTTTAAGTTTTTCTAAAATTAGAAGAAAAAACAGGATGGCAAAAATCAAATTGTAGTTTACATATTTTCTTGGAAAAACTTATTTTTCCTTAATAATCCTACAAAGCTTTTATAATAACTATGGTAGGTGATTTCTTATGGGTATTTAAAATAAATATTGAGTTGATTCAAAGGTTTGACCTTATTCTAAGGGTATTTTTTCATAGTTAAATCCTCCCATAACTTCCTTGAGTGAAAGGAAAGTTGTATATGAAGCTATACAATGGTCTAATCTAATAAAAGTGTAATATGCAAATTAACCATCTCTCTGAGATGCCCAAGCCACACCCACAAGCCAAGCCACGCCCACAAGCCAGTCAGAGTGGCTGTATGAAAATTAACCCAGCCAAGATGGTGGCTGGCAGCCATAGAGCTAGAGTAAACAGCAGGCTTCTGTTGCAACTGCCTGCCTAGGCTGGCTGAGCCTCTGCTCACAATAACAATGTTTCAATTAGAGAAGCCACAGAGCTGAAACAAACAGGAGGCTTCCTTGCCTGCCTAGGCTTTGGCTCAAAGCAACAGTGATACAATTATAGAAGATAAATAAACCTCAGAAACCTGATTCCAGCCAACCTCTCTGGTACCTTGGGTCAATGGAAGCTGTGGGCAGACTGAACGCCTGAAAACAGCCAGCAGCCCCTCACCCAGGCTGGCCAGGTACCCCAGTAGGGACTCAAACCCTGAAGGGACTGTGGGCAGCCTGAAAACAACCCTCAGCCCATCACTCAGGCTTTCCACACCCCAGTGGTGTGAGGGTCCACAGTGGGGGGCTTGGCCAGCCATCAGCCCCTCCCTAGGCTGGCCAGGCACGCCAACAGGTGGACATCCCCTGAAGAGTCCCAGACTGCGAGAGGGCACAGGCCGGGCTGAGGGACCCCCCCGAGTACACAAATTTTTGTGTACCAGGCCCCTAGTTTAAAATAAAACTGAAAATGAAAATCATGCCTAGCTGGTTTGGCTCAGTGGATAGAGTGTTGGCCTGAGGACTGAAGGGCCCCAGGTTTGATTCTGGTCAAGGGTACATGCCCAGGTTTCCAGCTCTATCCCCAGTGTGGGGGTGTACAGGAGGCAGCAGATCAATGATTATCTCTCATCATTGATGTTTCTCTCTCTCTCTCTCTCTCCCCCTTCCTCTCTGAAATCAGCATAAAATATACTTAAAAAGAAAATCAAATGCATTCCTACCTGAGGCTGCAGTTCAGCCTGTGAGAAGGATCCCTTAGCGTCCAGGCTCTTGTGACACTCCGTGTGGCATGTTGTCAGCAGCACCCTCATCCTTAATCCTCCCCTTAAGTGCTTGATGCCTCCTGGGAACTGGAAGGTCCTTTCAGGAAGTTAATAATCTTGACTCATGACAGAGGACTGAAAATAGTCCCACTCGGGGAAGACTGGGCCACATCTTTGGCTTGGGCTGGGCCCATCTTTCAATTCTTAATTTTCCATTTTTAGAAACTGCTAAGGGAACCTGGAGAGAGAAGAGGGTTATGCTTTCTTTTGAGGAGTAATTGGCCAAACTAGAAAAGTCTCTAAAATGTGGAAGAGACATCATGGGGGAAACCACAATATTGTGGGAGCCTGTGCTCTGCTGACATTTTATTTGACTGTCAACACTGAGGACAAGAAGGCAGGGTCCTTCCCTGTGGGACCTACTCCTTCTGTTGCCACCCGTGAGATCTGGACTATGTTGTGTTCTGCTTTGCAGCACCTAGTCGATTCCTGTTAGGACTGTGGTTTGTAACGATGTGTCTCCTTCTATTTTCAGGTGTCCTGGCGAAGTGTCACTATGTTTACTATGGAAAGAACTCGGAGGGCAACAGGTTTATCCGAGATGACCAGCTCTGAAGGCAAGTTCTGTACACCTTAGCCCATGTCTTGAGGATTTACCAGTAAGCAAAAAGGGAAAGCAGAAATAAAGAAAAAGCTGAGGGAAAACAATAATGCCCACACGGCATCTCTGTGGGAAGGCTACAACTTCGGCTTTTGGTACCTTCTGTTGATTCCGCCAGGCCTGTCAACATCATCTTTCTGCCTTAGACTGAATGGTCACATAGAGATTGACATGATTACCCTTAAGCAGGTCTCATCCACCAGGGTGACAGACAGCAGCGGCGAAGCACCAGGGCTGACAGGATGAGCACCATGATAGATTGCCTGGCCCTCCGCTGCTCAAGGGGGAGCAGAGGTCACACCTGGGGCCTCCGTGAGCATGCTCAGTGGCTGTAATCAAGTGAGAGAAACTGTCTTTGGCTTGTCTACTGAGTAGAGATCCCTCTGATAATATTGTCCTGGGGGTTTCTTTTTAGTGAAATAGTCGCAGTTTTGAGAAAGCCCACTCTCTTTTATTCCTCTTAAGTATTTCTCTCATATTCTCCATGCCCCACCCCATTCTTTAGTATCTTTATCACAGGTTTGCAGTTTTTCAGAGAGCAGAAGGTGTAAGTTCTCAGCCAGGCCGTTCGTGTATGGCCAGTTTCATGTTGTCATACTTTCTGAATTGGAGTAACTAGCTTTCCCTAAATCCCTGACGATAAAAGCATGGACTTGATCTTGTTCTGTTCATTTCTAAATCCATGTCTTGTCTTGAATACTTGGCAGTGTCAGGCATCTTTTCCAGCACCAGGTTCTGGGTATACCAGGGACTTTTAATATTTTTAATTCACTCATTCATTCATTCATTCATTCATTCACTCATTCATTTCTAACCACACACACCTCTGACTATATCTATGGCCATAGTTGTGTTTGGAGCTAGCTTGCTCCTACGGATGCTATTTTAAGATAGCAAGATGATAAAAGAAAGTGGTGCATCAGAAGATTAGGGAGAAGAGAAGACTATAGAAAGTGTCTACTAGACCAAACAGTTTTAATGGACGACACAAACCCTTTCAATTTGGTATTGTTCTCAGGACCTCTCAGAAATTAAATCTATAGCTGGTGAGATAGCCTTTGTGCATCTTGGACCGTATTCCAGCACCAATGTTTCAAGGAAGATAAGCATGATCAGACTGGTTGGGCGGGGGCGGGGGTGGAGGGGCTTTAGTGTCATTTAATTTTAGTACAGCAATAAAATCGCTCTGGAAGATACTGGAAAGGTTGGTTGCTTCTGACATGACAGCATTTATTTTTGCTTCTTCTATTTAGACCAGGTGTTCATTGTATCTCCCAGTTTTGTTTTTGTTTGAGGCAGCAAAACCTGAAAGAGAATCCTCCTAGTTTAGGCACCAAATAACTAGAGTTGCTGTTGTAAAACTGTTTGGGGAGTCGGGGTTCCTGAAACACCCAAGAACCTGCTTTCTCAGTTCTAGCTCATTTACATGGACTCAGGTACTGAGTCAACACAGTTCTTGGATGACTTGCTTAGGGCCTGGCCAGAGTCCCTCTAGTAGATTATGTAACCTTTGGTCATCAGATATTTAGCTTAAAATCCTCAAGACCATTAGGGGAGGGTATTGAAGGTTTGCGTTTATTTCTCAAATCTATGAATAACCAGAGTCAAGTACCTTTTTTTCTTTTTGATCTATGAAACAGCATTGGGATAATGCTTTAAATTAGCTGCATTGGGTCCCGCCCTAGTTCTTTGTTTTGTCCTTGGCATATCATGGGCAGCCAGAGTTCTGCACAAGGGCAGCTAGACTAGTCCCATGTCATATCCAATCTCAAGGCACATATATCCTTGTCTTTATAAAAGGCTTTAACCCTGCCTCAAACAATAAAAAAGCACTTGTGAACTGACCACAGACTTTTTCCATCTTTATTTTTCTCACTTGTTTACTTTTCTTAATGTCAGAACCATTTGTATCATACGCAGGAATGTCTCCCTCAGTGAGAGCTTTGGAGGCAAAAAATATTTTTGGAGTGAGTTATTGACCACAGTGTTTCCCTCTCTTTGGGTTGTTTATGTTCTTCCCAAATGGTGTAATAACTTTAATTAAGATTAGCTTTAATTATAATTTACACAGAGGCCATCACTACAGTATATTCATCTTAATGATAGGATTATAGCGAGTTTTGTTTCTCTTAAACAGGAATATGGTAATGAATTCACGTTGGGTCATTGGCGATTCCACTGTTTGTTAAGCAGGATTTGCTGGCCTGGAGTTATTGGTCTGCACTGGTAGAGAATGCAGCCATGTTGTGTGCTTAACTCCATAGAAATTTCTCAAGTCTTGTTTTACAAAGTAGAGGGTTAGAAGGTAATGAGTTCAATCAAAACTCATACATCTTTCATATGCTTTTTTCCTACCCTTGGTCTTTCTGCTTTTTATCCTGTTCTACTGAGCATGTTCTTTGGGGATCATGGTGACCCTGAGTCCTCTCTCCCAGGATGCTGACCTGATTTGAGGGCACCCTGCATCCTGGAGTCTTCTGTTGCCTCAGCAAAGTCAGGGCAGACTGTCTTCTTCCTAAGTAACATAATTTTATAGAACAATTTGTTCCTGGGGGAATAATGTTTTAGATCGCGGGGAATCCTATTAAAAGTACAACTATTACAATCATTTGCTTTTACTTTTACCAGCCTTGCTCATAAACCCTCCATCTGTTTGTGGCTTTAAATAGAGGCACATTATAGGAGATTATCACTCGATCAGGCTGCACATCTGAGTGTGGTGCACTTTCACATACTCGTGTGTAGCAAGGAGTAAAGGAAAGCAAGCCACAAACTCTGGTGAAGGGATATTTTTGCTTGGTTTTTCCATTTTTATTAGTGTGTGTGTGTGTGTGTGTGTGTGTGTATTGGGTGGGGAGGGTTTCCATCAGAGATGTATCTTGCAGAGTTTCAAGGGGAAAATGTCTTTCTTGCTTCTTCTAAGAAGTAACTTGACTATTTTTCTGTTTTTTGTTAATATGCAGATTAACAAGGCTCTTTTCATCAAAACTGTAGCAGTGTTCAGTAGTCACAACTTACAAGAGCAGCCTCAGTCACACCTGCATCACTGCCCACTGCCCGGGGTGGACAGCGCAGGGCCCATAGAGGGTGCTCCACGTTGTCTGTCCATCACAGTTGACCTAATGTGACATTCACCAGCTGCTTCTCCCAGTTCTGTTTTCCAGAGAAAGCCTCACCAGAGAAGGTTGTTTCCGTTGCTTGATTCAGCTCTGATTTGCCCAAATACCATGTTGCAAAGTGACTAAGACCTGGAACAGGAAATGAGACCAGAGTACAGAACATCTTGGTTACATGTTTGTGTGGCAAACCAACCATCAGCCCTGGGTGGAGTACTGCATGTTACTATCAGTGCACCAGCAGACACGTAGGGGATTTGAAGAACATTAAAAGACCAGTCACCTACCCAAAAATATCCTCTTCCTACAAGTTTATCTGAAATTTTCCAGTGTTAGTAGTTTTCCTTTGCGTAACTATAATTGTAAATGTTAATTTGTCACTTTGTGGATGGGGTAGGTAACAAGTTATGTTCTTCATGCCCATTAGCATTGTTACTTTTTCAAAAGTGGTATGGCATGTGGCTTTGAGGACATGTAACCTAGGACAAGGGAGTTTTGCTAAGAAAGATGATAGAAAATTCTAAGTATGGAGTGTAGTGGGGGTAAGCTGCTAAAGTAGGGGTGATGCAAATGGGAATAAACTGAATTATGCCAAAGGAGATCATGAAGCGGAACTCCACGTGGAATTAAAGTGTGGGCGCAGTGGGCAGCGACACACAGGGAACTGAGGAAACAGTGAGAAAGGAAGGCAAGGGACAGTTTTCTGTCTGCCATGTGTTCATCCAGACCTCCATCTCTGGAGGATCTTAAAGCCAAGATCGCAAATGCAATTCTTCCTATCACTGAGCGACAGCAGAGTGAAGTTTTTATGAAGTTTGAAAATCAACTAGAGTAATATGTGGCCTAAGACAGTGGATATGTTGAATTTTAATAAGAAACATATCAATACTTTGAAACAGAAATACTTAACTTTTCAAATATTGTTAATGTAAGTTAGTAGCACTTGCACTTCTGAAGTGATTCAAGCTAAAACCCACACTAAGACTCTTGGGATGCCCTGTTATCTAGATACAGTAACTTGGTTTTCACGTGTTAGCAAATATCTTTTGAGAGCCTATGATGTTATACCTTTTAACTTTATTTATTGTCTTTGGGGGAAGATATTTACAATTTTGATGTGATCAACTTTCTCAATTTTTATGACATATGTATGGGAGAGTTACAGGGGTTGTGATGTGTCTGAGAAATTCTTCAACATCTTAAAATCATAAAGTTTTAAATTTTTATAAACTCCAATTTATCTATTTTTGTTGTTGTTGCCTGTGCTTTTGATTATTGCCAAAGTCAGTGCCATGAAGATTTCCTCCTATGGTTTTTGTTTAAGGGTTTCACAGTTTTAGCTTTGCAATTTAGCCTTTGACCCATTGTGAGTTAATTTCTATATATAGTATAAGATTCAACTTTATTCTTTTGCATGTGAAAGTACAGTTTTCCCAGCACCAATTATTGGAAAGACTTCCTTCCCTATTGAAAGATCTGTCACCCTTGTTGAAAATCAATTGACCATACATGCAAGGGCTTATTTCTGGACTTTCTATTCCATTTCATTAGTCGTACGTCCGTCCTTATGCCAGTGCCACACTGTTTTCATTACTGTTGCTTGAGGTATTTAGAATAATCAATGAACATTCTGTTCATGACTTTTTTGGGTACATATTTTTATGACTTTGGCGTAAATACTTACCTGTATAATTGCTGGGTTATATGCTAAGAGTATGTTATGTTAGGCTCCATTTAAAACTTCTAAACCATTTCCAAAGAGCTTGTTACCAATTCACACTCCCAATAGCAACATATGAGTGTTCAATTGTTCCACATGTAAGCCAACATTTAGTGTTATCAGCCTTTAAAAATTGTAGCCATTAGCCCTAGCCAGGTTTGCTCAGTGGATAGAGCATCAGCCTGAAAACTGAAGGGTCCCTGGTTTGGTTTTGGTCAAGGGCACATACCTTGGTTGCAGAGCTCCTGCAGGAGGCAACTAATTGATGTGTTTCTCTCACATCAGTATTTCTCTCTGTCTTTCCCTCTATCTTCCATTCTCTCTAAAAATCAATGGAAAAATATCCTTGGGTGAGGGTTAACAAAACAGAAAAATTGTGGCCATTATATGTTAAATGTGCTGTTATAGTATTATGATTTTATTAGTATTTCCCTGATCACTAGTAATTTTGAGCATGTTTTCATATGCTTATTGGACATTCATGTCTCTTCATTTGAGAAATATCTGTCCAAACATTTTACAAGTTTTCAGTTGTTTTGTTTGTCTTCTTAAGATTGAGTTGTAAGAATTATATGTATATATCCTATATAATAAAGAGGGAATATGCAAATTGACCATCACTCCAGTCAATCTGCATCCACAGCTGAGGCTAAGTTCCCATAATGAGCCTTAAAGAGCAATCAGCAGGGATCTGAGGCTGCTCACCCACCCACCTCCTGCATGGGGCTTGACAGGGGACCTCAGGTAGTGCCTTCCATCCGCAGGGCTTGACAGGAGACCTCAAGCTGCTCCCCCCGCCCTGGCATCAGGCCAGAGGAACTCAGGCTGCACCCTCTTCCCTGGTGCCAGGCCAGGGGACCTCAGGCCATGCCCCCCACCCTGGCCCCAGGCCAGGGGACCTGAGGCTGTGCCCCACACCCCAGCACCAGGCCAGGGGACCTCAGGCTGTGTCCCCTGTCATGGCACACAGGGGATCTGAGGCTGCACACCCCCCACCTGGCAGGGCTTGACAGGGTGGGACTGGCTTGGTTGGGATCTAGCCCAATGAAGGGGGCGGTCCAGTTTTGGGTCTCAAGTGATTTTGAGGTGCACGTGGGTGGTTGAAGACTTGACTCTGGGTTCCATGGTGCACCCCAGACTCTGACAGGAGGAAGATTTTCATATATGTTTTACTAATTTTCTTTAATCTCTGACACTTCTATTATAGAGAAAGGGCAAATAGCAATATTAAAATATTTCCTCTAATCCCCTTTTAATGTGCACAAATTTCATGCACTAGGCCACTAGTATATATATATATATATACACACACACACATACATATTAGGGGCCCAGTGCACAAACATTTGTGCACTCAGGGTGTCCCTCAGCCCAGCCTGTGCCCTCTCGCAGTCTGGGACCCCTCAGGGGATGTCCACCTGCTATTGTGCCTAGCCAGCCTGGGTGAGGGGCTGATGGCTGTTTGCAGGCTGGCCAAGCTCCCCAGTGTGGACCCTCACCCAATTGTGGTGTGGCCAGCCTGGGTGAGGGGTTGAGGGCTGTTTTCAGGCTGTCCACAGTCCCTTCAGGTTTTGGGTTCCTACTGGGGTGTCTGGGAAGCCTGGGTGCGAGGCTAAAGGCCTTTTTCAGGCTGCCCACAGTTCCTTCAGGGTTCGGGTCCCTACTGGGATGCCTGGGCAGCCTGGGTGAAAAGCTGAGGAGCATTTTCAGGCTTCCCACAGTCCCTTCAGGGTTTGGGTCCCTACTGGGATGCCTGGGCAGCCTGGGTGCGGGGCTGAGGGCCATTTTCAGACTTTCAGGCTGCCCACAGCTCCCATTGACCCAACGTCCCAGCAAAGGCTGGCTGGAAGCAGGTTTCTGGAGTTTATTTATCTTCTATAATTGAAACTGTTGCTTTAAGCCGAGGCCTAGGCAGGTAATGAAGCCTCCTGTTGGCTTCAGCTTTGTGGCTTCTATAATTGAAAGAATGTTGCCGTAAGCAGAGAGAGGCCCAGCCGGCCTAGGCAGACAGTTTACTCCTGGTGCAACGAAAGCCTGCTGTTTACTCTAGGTCCATGACTGCCAGCCTCCATCTTGGCTGGGTTAATTTACATACAGCCACTCTGATTGGCTGGTGGGCGTGGCTTAAGCATCCCATAGAAATGGTCAATTTCAATATTACTCTTTATTAGATAAGATATATAGATATATAGATAATAGATATAGATATATAGATATATAGATACACACACATACACACACACACACACTAGAGGCCTGGTGCACAAAAATTTGTATACTTGGAAGGGTTTCTCAACCTGGCCTATACCCTCTCGCAGTCTGGGACCTCTCGGGGGATGTCCACCTGCTGGCTTAGGCCCACTCTCCAGGTGCTCAGGCCTAAGCTGGCACTCAGACATCCCTCTGGCAGCCTGGGAGCTCTCAGGGGATGTCCACTTGCCAGTGAGGAGCAGGCCTAAGCTGCTGCCGGACATCCTTAGTGCTGCTGAGGAGGCAGGAGAGGCTCCCACCACCACTGCTGTGCTGGCAGCCAACAGCCTGGCTTGTAGCTGAGCAGAGCTCCCCCTGTGGGAATGTGCTGACCACCAGGGGCAGCTCCTGCATTAAGCATCTGCCTCCTGGTGGTCAGTGTGTGTCATAGTGACCAGTCATTCCCAGTCATTCTGCTGTAGGGTCAATTTGCATATTACCTTTTTATTATATAGGGTTCTTAACATATATACATATAATATATATATATATGGTTGATTTCAGAGAGAAAGGGAGGTAGAAACATAAATGATGAGAAAGAATCATTGATTGGCTGCCTTCTGCATGCCCTCTACTAGGGATTGAGCCAGGAACCTTGGCATATGCCAAAGGCTAGGGCTGTATATATATTCTTTTTTAAAAATATATCTTATTGATTTTTTTAGAGAGGAAGGGAGAAGGATAGAGAGTTAAAAACATTGATGAGAGAGAAACACGGATCAGCTGCCTCCTGCACACCCCCTACTGGGGATGTGCCCATAACCAAGGTACATACCCTTGACCATAATCGAACCTGGGACCCTTCAGTCCACAGGCTGACGCTCTAGCCACTAAGCAAAACCAGCCAGGGCTGTATATATATTCTTGATACAAGTCTTTGTCAGATATGTGTATACAAATATTTCCTAACCATCAACTTGTCCTTTTGATTTTTTAACAGTCTTTCAAAAACAGAAGTTCTTCTCTCTCTTAAAAAATGTTTTCATTTTGAAATAATTTCAGACTTACAAAGAAGTTGTCAAACAATATCACAGTTTCTATATACGTTTCATCCAGCTTCCCCAAATCTTATATAATTACAATACCATTATCAAAACCAGAAAACTAACTGCACAATACTTCTAATCTACATTACTAACATTTTATTGTTTGTCCCACTAATGTCCTTTTTCTAATTCATGATCCAGGAGTTTATTAGAAGTTAATTAACTTTTTAATGTTTTCTGAAAACCAGGTTTGTTTTCACTGATTTTTCTCTCATGTGTGTATGTGTGTATTTTATTAGTTTTTGTTCTTACTTTAGTCTTCCATTCACTTATTTTGAGTTACTTTTCTTTTCTTACTTTGCTAATATGAAAAATTAGGTAATTGGTTTTAAAACTGTCTTCACTGATATAATTATATAAAGCAATACATTTCTTTCTAAATAATGTTTTAGCTTCACCTTATACTTTTTGATACATGGTGATTTTTATATAATTATTTTAAAAATATTTAATAATGTCTTCTTTGATTTGTGGATATTTAGAAGTGCCTTGTTTAATTTCAAAATATTTGGGTATTCTCTAGATTATTTTTGGTATTGATTTCCTATTATTTGTATGTATATATGAGAATATATACTCTGTGACTTGGATCCTTTTAAATATTTCAGTTTAGCTCATAGTCTAGCATTGTGGATATTTTATGTATACTTGTAAAGAATGTGTCTCCTGCTACTGTTAGTACATTGTCCTATAAATGTCAACTAATAGAAGTTGCTTTATACTTTTGTATGGCTTTTATGCCTTTACTAGGGGCCTGGTGCACAAAATTCGTGTCCTCAGCCCAGCCTGCCCCCTCTCACATATTGGGAGCCCTCAGGGGGTGTCCTACTGATGGCTTAGGCCCACTCCCTGCTCCTCTTGGGGAGTGGGCCTAAGCCACAGTTTGTGCTCCCTTTGTGGGAGGTGACCAGGCTAATCAGGGGAAGCCACCAGCCCCATCACCCCGCTGCTGCGGTCACCACAGCCACCAAGGTGTTTTCATCAACATGGACTCTAGTCCTTTCACCATGAAAAAATGACAACTTTCTTTAGGCATTTTCAAGATGTGTCTTTCATAGGATATGACCTTTCTTTCTTTCTTTCTTTCTTTCTTTCTTTCTTTCTTTCTTTCTTTCTTCCTTTCTTTCTTTCTTTCTTTCTTCCTTTCTTTTATCCTTACTGAGGATATGTTTCCATTGATTTTTAGAGAATGTGGAAGAGAAGGGTACCTCCAGCCCCCTCTGATCACCTGTTGCTCCACTTGGAGCCCCTGCCTCCCCACCACCTGCCTGGCTAACAGGCCTGACCACTTCAGTGGTGGAGCTGAGCTGGACTGGGCGCCACCATCTTGTGGCTACAGGGGCAGCCATCTTTGTGATGGAGTGATGCCTAGTTTGCATATTACTCTTTTGTTAGATAGTATGGATTCTATATATACATTAAAATTAATTACAAAGAAGTGAATGGTAAAATCTCCAGCTACAATTGTGAATTTTTATATTTCCTTTAGTCTGTGAATTTTGCTTTATGTATTGTAAAGCTCTGTTAATAGATGCTGTGCACACATTAAGAATGATTATATACTCTGGATGCATTTGTCATTTTCAGCATTAAGTGTCCTGCCATATTTCAGATAATATTTCTCATCCTGAAAACTACTTTGTTATTAATATTGCTATCTCAGTGTTTGTATGATTTATCTTTTTTCCTCCTCTTAACTTTTAACCGATGTCTTTGTATTTAAAATTGTTCCATTTATAGCATATAGGTGCTTCTTGCTTTTAAAATGTTGAGCAATCTCTGCCTTCTAATGGAGTGTTTAGAGAATATACATGTAATAAAATTATCAGTATATTTGGTTTTTATTCTACCATCCATCTGTTTGCTTTCTATTTGTACTATTTTTTCTGTGTTTATATTGTCTTTTCTTGCCTGCTTAATGATTCATTTAGTAGCTTTAGTATTCCAACTTATCTTTTTATTCTAGGGTTTATAATAATAATGTTCAACTTAGTATGTCTTTAATATTACTTCTAATGAAAGTCTCACCTTCACACAGTATGCATCCATTCCTGCTATCATCCTTT
The DNA here is from genome assembly GCA_004026665.1 of Murina feae. NCBI lineage: Eukaryota > Metazoa > Chordata > Mammalia > Chiroptera > Vespertilionidae > Murina > Murina feae. The sequence goes on along the minus strand of PVJC01000287.1, from coordinate 120,821 downwards.
GTATTATTACAAAGTGTCATATATCTTATTTTTACATATTTATAAAATGCATAATACATTTTCAACAACCAATTATCTTTTAAAGAAATTTTAAGAATAACCAAAAAGCTTCATACACATATTTTTATAATTCCCATAGTTACCATTTTCAATGTTTTCTTATTTCTTCATCTAAATCTGAGTGTTTTTTTTAAACATTATTCTTTAGCATGAGAAACTTCCTTTAACATTTCTTGTAGTGTGGCATTGATTGCAATAAACTCTCTCAGCTTTTGATTTTTTATAAATGGTCTTATTTTACCTTCATTTGTGAAGAATATTTTCACTGGATATAGAGTTGTGGGTTGACACTTTTTCCCTTTTAGCATGTTAAATATGTCATTTCACTGTGCTCTGTCTTGAATCATTTCTGATCTGTGGTCATTCTAATCTCATCCCTCTGTATATGATGAGGCTTTGTTTTCTGGCAGCTTTTAAGATTTTTCTCTTTATTACTGGCTTTCAACAACTTGATTATGATGTGCTGTGGCTTCTTTTTATTTATTCTGTTTGGAGTTTGTTGTTCACTTCAAATCTGTGGGGTTTATAATGTACATCAAAATTAAAAAACTTTTTAGTTTTAGAAATTCATTTTCCCAGATTGCTTTTTAAAACTTCTCTTTTCAAATTGGTTTATTATCTACATAGTTCATGGTGTTTAATTTTTCTGTTTGTTGTACTTGGTAAATCTCATAATTTTTTATTTATAATTCTCCTCCTCCTCCTTGTCTTCCTTCTCCTATTCCTTTTCCTCCTTTGTATTAATATTTTATTCTTTGCCATGATAGAACCTGGTACTCTATTCTATAGAATAATTATTTGGGGCAAATTTAAATTTTGCCTTTGCTAAGACCCTATGAGTATCACTAATCCCAGAGCAGATAGTATGCTTATTATCAGCTTGAAATCTCTTTCTTAGAAGTGGAGTATGAATTCTAACTCCATATCTCCTGCTGCCTAGACTTGGGTTTCCAATTTTGTGTGGATAAATCTTATACCACATATTGTTCAGAGCAGTTAGTTGGATTCCACATCAGGTTCTCCCAGGCTTAGAGCCTTATTCAAGAGTGCGAGGTCACTTCATTGTGTCTAAGGGCCTTGATCTTAAAACTTCCTCCCCTAGACATTTATTTTATAACCAAATCTGATGCTCCTGTACCTTTTATTTTTATACTTAGTTATGGTTTTAAATTTTTTTTTCTGTTTTTGAAAGCTGCAAGCTTTCCTTTCCTACTTTTAAGCTCATGTGTGTGTGTGGTCTATTACTGCATCCTATTTGCAGTGGTTAGAATTTCTTTCATGAGCTATGTTAATTGAAATTCTTACATGTCTTCATTATTAAATATGAGTAGAAAACCAAAGATTGTGAAATATTTGAAGAATGAAATATGACAAGAGATTGATTCTAACATAAACAAAGTTTTCAAAGGAAATAATGATATTAAATAATAAAGAAAAAAAACAGACAAAAACCTTTATTTACTCAGAGACATGTAAGCTAATACTGCATTCATAGCATAACAGAGTCCTATGAGAAAGGAAGATTCAGAGAACAAGAATGAGATCTTGGTGATTACAATAATCTGCCAAAGCAAAAACAGACTGCAGTAAAAAAAAAAAATTGAGTTGAAGGATTTAAAGAAAAACATTTCCAATATACCTTTCTCTGTAAAGTAGAATGGTAAATAAGTAGAAACAAAAATATGACAGAAAAGATAAGTGACACAAGACTTACGCAGGGGTCTAAAAGCATAGAAGTTATAGAAGGAAAAGATATAGGAAGTGAATGAAAACTATCAAAGAAATAATGTAACATGATTTTGAAGAGCTAAGAGATATGATAAATGATAAATGGAAAAATCCTTGTTAAATTTCAGAACACTAAGGATAAAGAACTAAACACTTGTAAAGACTAAATAAATAAATAAATCAGATAAGTGTGATACTTCTGTAGGATTGACCTTCTATCATTATAGTAGATGCAAGGTTATAGTAGAAAAATACTTTCAAAGTTCTAATGAAAATTATTTTCAATGTGGAAGTCTATACTCTGCCAAAGTATGAAAAAAATGTAAGACCAAAGTAAAGATATTTTAAAACATGAAAGAGGTAGAAATCTGTTCCTCATGATGACCTGTTCTTTTTTTTTTTCTTTTCCAGGTCAGTGATGGAAAACAGCTTTTGCTTAGACGTATTCAGCTAAGCTAAAGAAAATTGCATTTCTCTGCCTCCCTTGCAGCTATGGATGTCTAATGATCAAGCTCTGTCCAATGACTTATAGTAGACTAGAGGCCTGGTGCACGAAACTCATGCACAGGGGAGAGGGGTCCCTCAGCCCCAGCCTGCACCCTCTCACAATCAGGACCCTTCAGGGGATGTCCGACTACCAGTTTAGAGGATAATAGTGTTGAGCATAGGATTTGCCTATAACCAGCAGTCGGATATTCCTCTCACAATCCAGGACCGCTGGATACTAATCGCTCGCCTGCCTGCCTGCCTTCCTGATCACCCCTAACCACTCTGCCTGCCTGCCGGCCTGATCACCCCTAACTGCTTGCCTGCCTGCTTGGTCACCCCAACCACCTCTGCTTTGGCCCCCACCATGGCGGCTTCATCCAGAAGGATGTCTGGAATGACATCTGGAAGGTCGTTTGGTTGTTAGGTCTAATTAGCATATTACGCTTTTATTATTATAGATGTGTTGTGAAGGGGCTGCAAGGAGATATTCATAAAAGTGAGAGATTGTTTCCTGCTTATTATTTCTTCTGATTTGTAGGCATGGTAGCTGAAGTTCTAACATTCATTTTGACTTTCTTGGATCCCTTGAGAATGAAAGCCATGGAGGAGGAAAACAAAAAAGAAAGATGAAAACCATGTTTCTAATAACAAATCAGCCCACCATGGCTCCTCTGTACTGCCAAATTTCTTCTTGTAATGGAAAAATAAAATTTTATCTTTCTTACGTTACATTTATTATTAATTATTCTCTTAGATACAGATACAGTTAATCCAAGCTGACACAGAAAGCTAGTTGAGGATATATGTCAATAGATGACAAATTGAATTTTATTTTTGCATTCAGTTGCCCATGTGATTATATTCTGGGCAATGAACTGTAATAGAAGTGTGTGAAGGGGGCTACAAAGAAACAGTGGATTTAACTCAAGATGATTATAAAAGGAAAAACCAGAAGAATATAAAAAATACTTCAAGAATAAAATACAGGCAAGTTAGAAACTCCAGGAAAAATATAAAGTATTAAAAATGGCTTACATTGTTCTATAATTAAATCCACACTCAATCACAATGGACATTCGGTGACAGTAGCAGGGAGAAGACCCCCTAGGTTTGTCCCAGTCCTGAGGCCTCTAATAAATCTGTCTATGGAACCCTGCCCCTCAAAATTATTTAAACAATAGTTAAAGCCCTTAAGAGAGGAAGTTTTGCTCCAGAAATGATCACTAGTTATTTCCGCTGCAAATTTTGATTCAAACTAAGAAAATTACTAAAAAAAAAAAAAAAAAAAAAAAAAAAAAAAAAAAAAAAAAAAAAAAAAAAAAAAAAAAAAAATTTAAAGATACATAGAAATATTGGTGTCTTTTCACGAATTTAGGCTTGCTCTTATTCTGTTTGAAAAAGTGTTTGTTAAACAGAAATGATCTTTTATATTCCTCTGCTTCTGATAATTTCTTCAGTAATACCAATTATAGCATTTTTCAAATGCCTCAGTAATAGTACTAATAACCTTCTATTTTAACTGTTCATCTTTCCCACTAGACTTTAACTCACTGATTGTATAAACAGCCATTTTCAGTTCTATATTTTCATTACTTAGCCAAGCATCAGGCACACTGTAAGTGCTCATGCTTATTGAATGAATTAATGTGAAGAAACTTCATCTGATCATTATGAGAACATGTTATTTTTTGGCTGTTTTCTCAAGAAGGAAGAAAAAAATAGTGAGAGATGTGATGGAAGAGGAAAGGAGAATACTGAACACATTTACTACAAGTCCCTTTTCCAAAGCACTTAAACAGCAGCAAGCACACCCTCGGAGCATGTCTAATGATATTTCAAAGCCTCTCTTCACGATCACCTTGCAATCCCAGGTCACAAGGTGAGAACTGCCAGCAGTCTTGGTATCAAACCACTGTACCAGCCCTCCTTCAAGTGAGGTGCCTTGCGATGGACTAGCCTAGGGTAACTATGCCAACTTACAGCTGCCCTGTCCCTGTCTCCCTGCCAAACAGACTCAGACTTCAAGCGAGTAGTTTCACAAGCCTGCGAGGAATGGATATTTATAAAGACAAGTTATGTTGTGGTCATATTCACATAGCATCACAATCAGCTCCGCATCCAGGCAAACCAGAGCCCTGTCTCCTGTGAACAATTGTCTTTATTGACTTCAGGGCACTGAGAGGAGAGGCACCTGGGGGCAGGTGGGTCTGACCAGCGTAACCAGATGGAAGAACACAGCCTTTCTTAACTTGTTCGAGACCTTTGTTGGAGTCATTTGACTTTCAGTGAAAAGAGCAAGCAATTTAGAATTAATGAACCTTGTCCTTGGTCCAGGCTCTGCTACTTGCTGGCTTTGTGTCCTTGAGCAAGTGCCTTTCTATCTCTGGGCCTTGTTTCCTCGTTTGGAAAATGTCAACCTCATCATGTTATTCCGAGGATTATAAAGAAATAATGGATGAGAGCATCCTTTGCAAAATGTAAACTATATTTCTCTTTTTTAAACAGGAAGATGCCTCAAGGCTGTTCAGCATATTGTGTTCAACTCTTAAGTAAAGAACATTAAAGAGAAATATTACCAAATCAGGGGAAATTGCTTATGTTAAGAAATACTATGAGAAAAAAACTCTGCTAATGCTTAATATTCTTCTTTGTTTAGTAATCCGCTAGTCAAATACTATTGAGCCTCTCATCACCGTAATCAAAAATACTTAGTATCTACTATTCATTCATTCAGTAAATATGTTCAAGCAAAAGGCAGTAAGTTAAGCCCCATGAGTGAACTAGTAAGGAAAAGAGAAGGGAACCCACATTTATAATTAAGATTTATAATAGTTCAAGGCTGTGCTAGATAAGTATCATATGAGTATTTACTTAGAATCACAGAGCATCAGACCTGGATACCTACATCATACCTAACCACATTCAATTCTTACCTAATGCATGGCATTCTCTTTACTAGACTCTAATAACTAAGAACTCACTATGTAGGAGGCATTCTATTCCAATTGCACCTAATTGTTAGGCAACTCTTCTTCATATTCAACGTTTGGTCCTTTGAGAGCCACGTTATTCTCCTCTTCCATGTGAACACCACTTGGTTATGTAAAGATGGCCATCATTCTCCCTTGCAAGGCCCCCTTTCGCCAGGATATATAACCCCATTCTCCATTCCCTTGGTCCATTTCCTCACCACCTTGCATGTCTCAGTTTGTCCTGTGTCCTGCTCCAAGTGTCACATTCAACTTGGCCTTAACATTTTCGAGTGATTGCATCAGGGCACATAGGATGGGACTCTAAATTGCTATGTTTGAAGCTCTGATTGGCATTCAAATTTATGATCCTAGAGGTTACTGGCGAACCCTAATTTTCCTTGCATTTAGTGTATCTTCCTTTAGGTATAGCTATACTGTCTCATTACATATTTGTGAAGTTTCCTTTTAGAACTAAGTTGAGAACTTCACAAATATGCTTACTAAATTTTATTTTTATACATTCACATAAGATCCTATCACTTACACAAGTTATTTCCAATATAGTACATTACCTACTAGGAATATAGGGAGAATTATTACAAGGTCAATGCATAGTTTAGAGCTATGCATTGCCTCTGCGAGTTTAGCTGTGATTCACTTTCAGTCACTCCCCATAGTTCTATTTATGATGTCAATGTTCTCCAACTTCCCCAAGAAGTGGCCAGAGAAGGGACCCATTTGATTTACTAGCAAGAGGTTCCTATCTAGATTTTGAATAACTCTTCACCCCAAGAATCAAAGCAATGAGAAATAGACATAGAAGTTAGATAAGGACCCAACTATCAGCTTTATTGTCAATAAAATTTTTTTAAAAAATATATTTTATTGGTTTTTACAGAGAGAAATGGAAAGGGATAGAGAGTCAGAAACATCAATGAGAGAGAAACATCGATCAGCTGCCTCCTGCACACTCCCCACAGCCAAAGTACATGCCCTTAACCGGAATCAAACCTGGGACCCCTGAGTCCACGGGCCGAACTTCTATCCACAGAGCCAAACCAGTTAGGGCTATTGTCAATAAAATTAAATTCAAGGACATGGGATGGCACCCCTAAGATTGAACAGCCTGTATGCTGACTGCACAGTGGAGGTGCTCAGCTCCTCTGAGCTTACCTGCCTCCTTGCAACTGCAACACAACGTAACATCCATGTCCTGCAGGGAGGCAGACAGATATCATCCCAAGAGAACCCAAAGGGGTAGAGCTGCACACACAAAGGCCCAATTCCCACACCAGATTCATTCCTCCCTTGGTGTAGCAAGAGGTGCTACTTCTCACCACAAGATAAAGCAGGTCCTACCCATCTCCTTGCATTCACAAATAAGCACTGAGTCCTGTTACCATGTCAGCTGCAGGATGAGGCTAATGGTGGGGTGGGTGCAAGTATCTCCTTCCATGGTGACCTACCTGTTCACACTCAAGATCCTGTGGCCATACCCATTTGCTCAAGGCCTACAAGAGGCTGACCACCTGAGAATTTCCCACATTCTTCCCAGCATGTCTTTCCCTCTCTTTGGAATTGCACATCACACTCCGTAGGGCTGGTTAAGCACCTGACATGGAGGGAAGCATCTGCTTCCTGGGTTTGCTCTCATCTCTCTAAGGTCCTGGTCCTCAAACTGTGCTGCCCTGATTGTGGGCTGACAGGAGTAAATGAGCTCTGCTCTTGCCATGCCTCTTTGTCCTGCCCTTCTGGAACCTTTCAGAGTTATGGATGTATCTCCCTTTCTTCTTCTAATTCCAAAAGCCCGGACAGGCTTCCCCACTTTCACTGTTATGCCTATGGTTGTCTTCTTATGTTTTTGTTTCTGGTACAAATAGTTCTCCTATTCTGTGTAAGCTACCTGGAAGCTTCTGCAAACTTCTCCTCCAATTTAGAACAAATAGGGTGTATAGGACAATTTGAACTGCGTGTCTCCACTCATTGGCTTTCCATAATTTGGTTGACAGGTGTGATTCCTGGGTCCATATGCTTCTGTGAGGAAAAGCCAGGTCATAGAAACCCATTCAGAAAATTTATAGGATATGTTTTACTATAATCTATGCCCTCTCCCTTTTTGTATTAATATGATTTTGTTTTCAAAATAATTTCATGATCATTATCTCATTCAGGCCTCAGAAGATCTCATGAGTGAGGCAAATCATGATTCTTTCTTCCTTCATATTTCCAGGAATAGAAGCAAAAAATGGTGGTTATCGGCCCAAAGCTTAGATAAGGGTTACCTGGTTACCACTGCATGCACTTCTAAATAACACCATGTCTGATCCAAAGCCAACACATTCTACTGCACCTGTGTGCACAGACCTCACACGGCAGCCCAGCAACCACAAGGACTCAGGGCTAGTTGACCTGGTGTTATTCCCCTGGAAGCCAGACCCATCAGCCCCACCCAAATGCCCTGGTCTGAGAAGGTACATCTCCTGATGTAATTGGAAAAGAGTTATTTATTGTGGTGTGTAAAATAGAATAGAATAAAATAAAATAAAAGGCAACACACAAGTTTTGGGTAACATTTGGTGGCAAGAGCCAGAGTTGAAATGCATTGGAAACTGATGGGAGATGAAGCAGTAGAGTGAAACAGTTTTATGCTATGGCATGTTGGCAGTGTTATAGTAGCTCAGACAGAAGGAGAAACAAACACTCATGGTGTCGTATGAACGAGCTGGTGGAAGAACTCTGGTGCTACCTGTTAAAGCTGCTGGGGGAAATGTGGATGGACCAGAAGCAGCACTTCCTTATTCACTCTTCCCATAACATAACGGACAAATTATGCTAATGGGAAGAGTGAATCACGGGCACGCATCCAGACGGAGCTCACAACACTGTGAAGGTTTGGCTTTAATTCAGACCATAGTTTTTTCCCTCCATCCTTTATTAAAATGAGAGTGTAATAATAAAAAAAGAAATAATAGAAGCTAAAACCTCCCACCAAGAAAACCTCTGCTATTTTGGATAACTCTTATGCCAACTTTTTCCACTTCAATGGAGCGAGAAAAATAATCCCAAGGAATCCATGTGTGCAGATGACTTGAGTGCATCCACTCACCTCCCAAAGCAGCCCGTTCCAAAGGGCACCACTAGACTCCTGCCATGCCTCTTTTGTCTGTTTAATTTACTCACAGTGCAGCATCCTCTAAGGAGATGTGCACAAGTTCTCTCTCTCCCACACTGACTTCCAGCCTGGTTACCACTGCGTGCACTCCTAAATGATGAGGCGCTTGGGTCTAAACTGTGATATGTTGAGAGAAAACCCAAACTGACAGCTGGAGGAGGCATAAAGGAAAGGCACTGCCCCTTTGTCCCTCATCCCAAATGTCATCCCTTCCTTGTCCTGGCCGGGCAGGAGTTCAGGATGAAGACATGAGCACACATTTGAAAGTTTCTGACAGGCGTCATGGGCGCAGGCACTGAGTGGCCAGGAGTGATGCAGCTTGACGTGACAGAGGCAGAGCCATCGAGGCTGGCTCCAGGACATGCTAAGTTTGGTGTATGTCAGTCCCAATCCTTGTCATGCCCTGACTCCAGGATGGTAACTACAAATGGACAGAGCCAGTGGGAAGTGTTCAGAAAACTTAAAAATTTTCTTTCTTGAGAAGTACTGTTGCCAGGCCACAACGACACAGGATCAGGCACCTAAAATGGGCGCACTCCAGCTGGGGAGGGGGAGGCAGGCTGGGTCCCCCTGGTTTGGTGGGCTGGCCTTTCCTCTTCCTTTGTTCTCTGCACTGCCCTCGGGGTCAAGGGGTTCAGTCTTCCGGTTCTTTTTCACATTTCTGCATGTGATTTTTGGGCTACCAGCATTTCCCTGTACCACTGACTTCTGATGACTTTAGTTTTTTTAATATAATAATCTCTGCAGCAGATCCTGGAGGATTTAAATAATTAGGCAAATCTGCTCTTCTGACCCGGCTGGAGAGTGATTTATAATGGGAGAGGAGAGCTAGCTAGCTTCTCCGTTCCGCCGTGCAAATAGTTTCATAAATATTGCTCTGTTGCATTATTTTGAAATACTGCTTCTTTTAAATGTCTGCCAAAGTCAAATATTTCTGCTAAATAAGAATCCATGGCTAGGCCTTTCATCCAGCCAAAGTAACAGGTGGTCACCAAGATCACCTGGTGGGGGAGCCCAGCTTAGTTAACTGTAGCTCAAAGTGATGGTTAACTGGCATTAAGGCATGATGGATGACAGCAGATGTGTGTTTTATCTTTAGCCTGGTCCTTCAGCCTACTTAACAGGGAACATATTTGTTTAGTAATTCTTAGTGCAACACATTGACTTGTAGTTGAGCATTTTCAAATAACATAAGGACTTTGTAGATGCATTCATTAAAAAAAAAAATCTAACAAATATTTGATAAAAAGTAAGTGGCACATGTAGGCTCTGAGTATGAAAATTTTTGGAGCCTCAAGCAGAATGATAAATCAAATGTGGTGTGAATGTCTCCTTCTCCAAATGGCAACCACGATGCCATCGTGGAAAGATAATTCTAGAGTCCCAGTGACCTAAGTAAACCTGAAATCTGAGAATGGCAGGGACCCTAGTAGATATTTTAATCACAACCTGCACTCTAGAGTTCAAGGTGAGTTTGGGCCACATATGCTACTACTTCTTAACTTCAGCCAATTTTTGCTCTGGTTTTGTCCTTGATGACTGGAAGTGACCCTTTGAACAGAGCATCTCCTTTGGGAGGAGGGGTAGAGCATAGGTGAGCTTACCTGAAAGCAATGATAGTTTCAGCTTATGTCAGGACCCACAGGTCCGTGCTCTATACACACCAGTACTGGAACCTCATTCTTCTCAATGACTCCAGCTCCCATTTCTACAGTGCTCACTCCTAAGTGTGTCTTCCTAACCCATTTATACTCTAACCTCTCACTTTGCATCTCTATACTGATAATAATCCCTGAAACACATATATCCTAGGCTGAAGGAACCTGTTTCTCCCATTAGTGTGCTCTCTGCTGGATACTCTACTCTGTCTGTAGTTCTTTTATTCTCCTGGTGGCCCAGTCTCTAAATCTCAATAGGAGTCTACATTTTCCTTTTCCTTCAACCCTTGTAGTCAAACAGTCCTCCAGACCTGCGAGTTTTACACAAAACCTCCTACATCTGCTCCCCCTCATTTTGATTTTTGAAATAATGTTTTTAAAGGGTTTTAAAAATTATGCATGTTCATAGTGAACTTTTCAAATAATAAGGCAAAGCATAACAAAGAAAAACACATACTGCCCAAAATAGCTCATAAAATTAGATGACATTCCTCTAGATTGCTCTTGACTCACATACAGTATTATGGATGGTTGGATGGATGGATGGATGGATGGATGGATGGATGGATGGGAAAATATCTTCTAAAATCAAATTATGCTACTCATGTTATTTTAATAAAATCATTAAATATAATTTTATTTCATTTTAACAGGAATATATAAAAACAATGAAAATTAAGGGAATTGATTACTTTAAGCTATTTCTTTACTACAAGATATATAAGTGTCTTAGTTATCCAAGGTTAAAAAATATAAGTTTAAGAGATTGTGGCAGTATTCTTCTTCTTAAATTCTCACTTTAGTTTTAGTCAGTAGTAACTGAGTTCACCTGTCAGACCCCTACTCCCACCACCCAAAACTCCTTTCCAAGCCTTACATTTACATTTTGTAATCATAATGTACAAATTATAATGGATAGATAGATGAATAGCCAGAACACCCTGTCATATTCATAGTATATGTTTGGAGTAAGAGAAAATATCTTGATGTTGGCACAAAGCAAGGATATTTTCAGCTGATCCTGAGGAGAGTGTTAAAAGCAGTCAGCCTAAAGAGGGGGATGCCTCATTGTCCAGTGGTAATATTTGGAAGTTTTATAAAATAAAAAGTTATTATTGCCATCAGTAGAACTTATTAATCTATTGTAAGTCTATTACTGACTCTCAAAAGGACTGATAAAATATAAAATGGGTAAATTATTCAAGTGATAAAATAATTGATTCTTTTGCTTAATAATGTACTTCTCCCTTACTGTGTGGTTCAAATGATATTTGTATACTGCCCACATTAAATAGATGTTTGGAAAGCTAAACAAAACAACATAAAAACAAAACAAATCAACTAACCAAATACAAAAACGAAATCTTCTGAAATTATTGTTTGAGGATATTTAATCTTAGATCAGAGGGTATCTTTTAGGAATGGCTGTTATGCATGCTCAAAGTATGAGCCTGCTGGAGTTCACCACACATAGAAAATTAACCATTAATTTATATAGCCCTGTGATAAAGAGGGCCATGCTGAGATATAAAGCATTTGTCATTTGCTCCCAATGAGCAAGCAGGATCACAGTCAGAGTTTTCACATTGGACAGGTGGTTTAGGGGAGGGGCAATTAAGGAGGTATTTTTAAAAACAGGAGAGAATGGCAAAAGCAGACTTTTTATATGGGCTTGAATCTTCATGTCTTGGGGTATTAGCCACAGCAGCTAGCTGTATTTTTCTGTGAGGGATTTTGGAAAAGTGGAAGTCCCTCCCTATATTTGGTATCTGGGGGCAAACTCTCATCTCTTGCCTTGTCAGAACATCACCTCTCATCCATGATCATCAAAGACAAGTCACATTCTTTACTCATGCCTGTTGGTGTCTTGCACTCAGTGGTATTATCTCACTGGCCAACCATGCATGTAGATACAAGTTAAACTTGGAGTGATCTCATTGCATTTTGAGGACATTGTTCTTTATATTAAGTTTAATGGAAGTTTATTGAATGACTTTGTTTTGGATCAACATGATCATAATTATGTTTCACAATGAGTACTCTGGCTATGGGGTGAATCAGATTTTTTTTAAAAGAGAATTCTTGCAGGAGTCCAGTAAAAGCTGGTGTTGGCTTAGCCTGGGATAGGGGTCAGGAAACCTATTCTGTGAAGAATCAGGTAGTAAATATTTTAGGCTTGGTCAGCCATAGAGTCTCTAGCAAAACTACTGTACTCAAAATAGCCATAGACAATGTGTTAACAACTAGACATGACTGTGGCCAAATACTTGATTTACAAACACAGAAGATGAGCTGTATTTGATCTGCAGACAATGTTTGCTGACCCTGGAACCAGGGTTCTGATAAGGGAGACAGAAGATTTTGATAGATGGTTAGGAAGTAAATCAGAAGGTCCTTCTCTGGGATTGGTTGTGAAGAGGAAAAGAGAGGTGGGTGGTGACTCCTAGCAATGGACCAACCTCTTCGAGGTCCTTAAAGCTTTCTCTCCAGCCCGTCTCCCACCCCCACACATATGCAGTGCTCACTAGTCATTGTTTTTAGCTATGGATCATATCTGAACACCTTTCCTAAGCTTCTAACTTTGCCATCTTGAATCCACACTACAAGTACATGCCGGAAACTCAGATTGCCAGTTTCTTTTGCATGCAGGTGTGTGACCTAGGCCCCACTGATCAGGTGTCCCTGTATGAGACTGATTCAGAAGCTGGAGACTCAGTGCAGCAAATATCAGGCAAGTTCTCCTCTGAGGGAGCAGAGATGTCCCAGGGACAGCAGTGGCTGAGCCTCTAGTGACATGTCCTGACTCAGCATCGGGGCCATGTGGGAGATGCAAAGCCTGGGTCACATGGCCATGATTGCTCCACTGACATAGCCCATGTGTTTCCCTGAATTGCCTCCACATCTGTCCCTCTGGCTCTCCAGGGTTTCTGTGAGTCACATAATAGCCTCTAATAAGTTTCTGTCCTTGAATTAGCCAGGCTGGATTCTACTGTCCATAACTATGTGTATCACTGGTACCCTACTTCATCTTTACCTCAGCCCTCCATCTAGGCAAAAGGAATTCTGTAGAAGTTCCCAAACAAGTCCTTCCATGAAGTATCTTCTGGTCTCATCAGGTCTGTAAAGGTTATACAAGCAACACATTTTTAAATACCCAAATAAACAAAGGAGAATCATTAATAATTAGGTACTAAGGTTGTAGAAGTTGAGAGAATAATAAGCTTGAAATCAAGTTTTTTTTTAAAAAATGAAAATGGCAGTTGGTGAGAGAAGATTAGGTCACTAGAGGCTGGAAGAAGTCCATAATCAGAGCCTCAGAGGCGTGGAACACTGGTCTAGCTGTGTGCATTTTTTGTGGGAAGTGGATCAGAAGGCATATGGATGGGCAAGGCAAAGGCATGTTTCAGAAGCCCTGTGAGAGGGAGCGTTCTCAGGGTGCAGCAGCCCCTCTGACCTACAATTACTTCCCAGTGCTGCTTCTTCTAGGCTTTTGCACATGCTGCTTCCTCTACCTGGAGAGATGTCTCTCCATTTTTCCTACTTCTGGCCCCTCGTGGAATGGGCTGCATTGTAGGCAGGTTCTCAAGGAACCAGGCCCTGGGACTCTAAGATTTGCATGCAGAATTACTGGAGGATACCCTTTGGAGCAAGACTTATAAGGGAGCGAGGGGAGCAGGATTAGGTAGAGAGAGAAGTTGAACTGGATACAGCTGTACCCAATCCCACGGGGGCTCTGGAGCCGGGACAGCCTTCACAGTTGTCCTGCCCTGAGGCAATAAGTCAGTTGGGCCTTTGTATCCTCATATGGACCGGTCACTGAAGGCAAGTGCTCTAGGAACGGTGTGTTTTCTTGGGTGGGGCACTTCTCTTCAGCTAAAGATCACTTTCCAAGCGGAGAGAATGTGGGGGTGTGCCCTGGATGAGGAAGTGAGAAATCTACAGGCTGACTCTCACCAACCCATCTCAAATAAGTCCCATTTACTATTTTCTTTATAGTATGCTCTTGTTTCCTTCTTAGCTTTTACTGTGATTTGTAAATACATATTTATTTGTATGTACTTGATTACTATCTACATCCCCCAACAAACTCTAACAATTATGAAGATATAAGGGCTATGCCAATCATAATCTTCACTGTATCCCTGGCATCTAGCAGGATGCCCCCAGCACAACGTAGGTGCTCAATTAATATTTCTTAAATGAATGAATGAATACAAAAATAAAGAAATGATGCAAGAAAGCAGGCATGACTGACATTGGTGGTTGGATTAGATCAGGAGATCTGGGTGAGGCCTGGACCATGGAAGGAGGGACCATATTACAGGTCACCTGAAGCCCCCAGGAATTACAGAGGAAGAGACCCTGTGAGAGTGTGAGTCAAAGGTCCATCTGTCAGTCTATTTTTTATGGAACGCCAACCACTTTTGACTTTACTGGCTAATATTGAAAGAGTTAAACCAACAGAATTGGAAGCATGAATGCTGGGCAGTAAGAACAATCTTGAGATACCCTGCAGAGGCTGGTGCATCACCAACAAATCTCTAGGAGAATTTAGAGCACTTTCTGTCAAAGGATGGCTCATCTCTCATATCATGGTGCTGACAAGTGGTAAAATTAAATGTCAGCCAAACAACTTCCTGTGTGGGTGAGTGGTTTCTCAATCCATAATGCATGTTCACTTGGTAATACATTAAGGGTGAGATTTGACATCAAGGCTAAGACACCAGGTAATTAATCAAAACTCTGATTCATTCCCACAGACCTATGAGCAATGCATTGGACTGAATGCTGTGGTCGATACAAAAACTTTCTATTCAAATAAGACAGACTATATATAGCCCAAGACAATGTGAGGTGGGAGCATGAAAATATCATTAAGAGGGAAGTGCCTTGAAAAGGGCCAAAGGCATTACGCCCTATTTCACACAAACTCGTACCGTAAATTACAGATTCAGCCTTCCAGCCAAGGACATGTTTAAACAAAATATTTCAATAAGAAATTTAACCGAGTTCATAGACCACATAAGCTCTTAGCTTCTATCAATTTAGATATAAAGCAAGGAATGTAATAGAAAAGAGGTCTCTCATTGAGCCCAGAGCTCAAGTTGCTGGGAAAGGACTTTGGGCACCTAATTGAGGCCTTTCAATGTGAGGCAGTGTCTGCAGAAATTTATTGTTTATATCAAACACATAAGCCAGGAGTTTTCCCCCATCACGTAGGGGGTTTGAACATATAAGCCTTTGGGTAATGTCTGTGATTTACTGAATCACTATCGTGGTGTCAAAAGAACAGATTCTGGTGGCATTCCTAAAAAAGTAGTAATCCCCAAATTTTACTTTTCTGTAGATGTTGACTTTCCAATGAAAGGAACACAAGGTCATGCACATCATGATATCTGTGAAAGAAACTGAGTGTGGGGAAAAGTAAAATATGTCAGTGAAAAAATGCCATTTCAGAATTGTATACGGCAGGTGGCATAGTATAGTGGAAGGAGCGCAGATTTTAGTGTCAGACCTACTCAAGTTCACATGCTGTGCGACCCTGGCTGTATTATTTGACCACTCAGAATCAGTTTCCTCATCAGTATGATAGGAGATTCAGCTTCCTCAGAAGGATACACACAACACCACACACTTCCACAATGATGATAAATGCTGTTCATGTTGTTACTGCAGCAACTATCTTGCCTAAATATTGGAGCTATAGAGGTGTGGCCCACCCCTCAGCAGGTATTCTAGGAAATGCATTCTTAATCCTTTTGCTCTCAATCTAACTGATACCAGATGAGTGCTACCCTGGCAACTGAATTTTCACACACAAAAATAGCTATCCTTGCCAGAATGCCTCCTTTGGACCAAGCCTGTGCTTTGCTCTCCAGGAATAGAGTGAAATGAGACTCGTGGGGGTTCAGAGTCACTCTAGGAAGAGACAGGGAACTGATTACTTACTATGCCATGCAATTGGGAGGGGGTTTCAAGTACAGCCAGGGTGTGGAAGGCAAACCTGAGAGGGTCAGAGAATACTTTCTGGGAAATGATCAGTAGGAAGAGTGGCTAAAGGTTAACATTAGCTCCTTTGTGCCTCAGTGTCCCAGCAGGCACTTCCCCTGCAGTCTTGTCACTTCCACAATCTCTTCCTGGCCTTAGTCAAAGGGTCCTCTTCAGATTCCATCATGGCTTCAAGAGTCTTGCTCACAGAATACTTACCAATAGATGAAAACTTGGGTTGATTGAAACTTACGGCACCTTAGTAAAGAGTGGTAGTGATGCGGACTTGAGTGACTTGACAAGACTATATGTAGAGATCATGGAAGAGTCACTTGTTGTACAGACTTTTTTGGTTGGTCACGCAGGGCCTCGGGGGTCTAGCCATTTTGCTGGAACCTACCATGCACCACTACTCCAGCTTTGGGTCAGAAGGCAATAAATTGCCTTTAACAGAAAGTGTCCCACTCTCACCATGAAGCCCTCGACTCAGTGTATTTGCCCAGAAGAATGTTTGAAGTGAAGAAAGCAGATGCCATGTATACAAATTTTGCAGCAAATTCCCCAGAAATTTCCTCCCATCTCTACTAGGCCTCAGATATCCTCCACATGCTATTTCCAGAAACGAACTTCACTTCCCTTCTTCCCTTCTCTTTCCTTTCTTACTCCCTCCTGTCAGTTGGAGAGCAGGGCCTCGGAACAGCTAGGGCCCCTCTCATTCCAGGCCACCACTGCCTGGTGATGGATGGTGCTCAACAATCCACAGTTCTTATGGTTGCTCTCCCACAGTTTTATCCAGGATTATTGCTCTACCTATGCTTTTCATAAACTGGGATTCTGACATCCTCATGGTGAGTGGCTTCATGCCATTTAGGGAAATAATCATCACCCAGCTTTGGTTGTGGGAGGGAGGGGGCCAGGACTGAAGATGTAGCACAAATCACATTACTGGTTCCAGGAGCAAAAATCACCCCATTGTCACACCCTCAACATAGTCACATATTATGAAATGATATAGTATAATGTGGTTAAATACATCACTGATTTGCCAATAATAGGTATTGGGGTGAAGTCTAACTGGCGGTGCAGCTGCCTGAGGTATTGATTTTACTGTCTAATGGTTGAGAGAGATGTTATCTTGATTAATTAGAAGTCAAAAACAAATGCGTCTCCTGTTAGATCTCTTGTGAAAAAAAATTCTACATGTATCTCAAAAACAGTGAATACCTACAAGGATAGGGTGAGGAGGGAGTGAACCACCCCTTCAGCCACCTGTCCTGGGTGAGGATAATGTTTGTGAGTACTGGCCAAGTTGATGTGCGTTAACAACAGAAAGGAAAGGGGGTGCCCATCTTCCTCCCCTCTCCAACTGCAGCCTTAAACTCATAAATTAAGAAGAGAAAGCACCACCGAGGACAGAGCTTTCCCTGCAGCCTCTCTGACCTTGACTGGATGGAATCGGTCCACTCACCCTGCCATCCCAAAGACTGCGGAACAGTTGGGGACGGGGTTTCCTCTGCAAGGGGCATTCTGGAAGCACCCAGGGGATGATTTTCAGAAGCTAATGGTAGAGTGCTAAATAATGCTATTTTTAAAGATGAAAAACATATATATATCACCTGTGAAACTGCTAAATTTTGGTCAAAGGATGCTTTCATAGACAAAGAAAAGGTATTTAAGAAAGACAACCCTCACTTGGGCATTCTAATGAACTTTTAAAAAAGTATTTATTGACATTAAAATACCAATCCGTACAGCATAAGCCATAATATAACACAAAGCTCTAGTGAGGGCTGATTTTATTTTGGATTCATGAGCTAAGTCTGTTAAACAATCTACATTGAGTGGTGGTTCTTTTTCTATGTTTTTCTTTCTTTTCTAAAGCTTTCTCCACTCTTCCACTTGAACCCTACCTGTATCAATGGAGCTGAGAATAAATCGACCTGCCACGGTGGATGTGACAAGGGGCTGAGCTAGGCGTACCCCTGAAAAATATTCTGAGCTACCTGTGTTGAAATGCAACTGCTTTGCCATTAAGAAACTGCTTGACATTGGGAAAATAATATGGAATTTCTAAGCCTTGACATCTTATTTGATGTCACTGGATTATTAAACAAATATTTACTAAGAAATGGTTACTGAAGTGAGGAGAATACAGTGATAGAAAGACACCTGGGTCCTCACTCATATTGGAGCTCATATTGTAGTTGGGATGTTCTAAATGGGATAATTTAATGCATGTCAAAGAGCCTGGAGTCTGTTTACTAACTGTAACATGCAATGGATGGTTTTATTGTAATTGCTGGATGATTTCAGTCTTTATCAGGGCTAAGCTTAAACCACCTTTTGTCATGTTGTAAAATGTTTGAAAATCTAAGCTACAGATTTGAAAGCCTTTTGCCAAGTTCAATTTTTCTTTTGGAAATTTTCCTAGTGAGGAGAGAAGTTTTTACCTACAGAGAACAGTCACCTGAGTCAAGGTCACCTTGCTGAGGGCCCCAGGAGGCAGCCTATTCCTTCCGCTTGACCGAGAGTCTATTTTTCTTGCCAAGTGTCAGGACGCTATTCTTTCCCTAAATGCTTCCCCAATCTCCTTGCCATTCCTCAATTTCCACTTTAGCCAGACCAAATCAGATCAGATCTTGGCTTGCAGTTAATTTGTCCCTTGAACTGACAGTTCCTGAGTTCCCACTTTAGGCCTGGCTCTGTGCCATAAGTCAGGGGCACAACCTCAGACTCTCCTGTCCTTAGCCGAAGGTCCTTAGAAAAATTCTAATTTCACGCTGTTCTGGAAATTTTAGGGAGAAGCACAGAAATGAACCCTTGGCTGGTTGGGGATGAGGTAGGAATTGCATGATAATCTTCCTCCCCATCCACCTATTTCACTAGCTCTGCACACTCGGGGGGGAAAAATGGCCTAAGAAGGAAGCTGCCCTCAGCACCACACAATTTATAGGCAGAACGTGCTATAAAGAAACCAATTTTTAAAGCTTTGTGTTAATTTTATGTAGGTTCTTACAAAATCTTTACCAGGAAAAGAAATAGAGAGTGTGTGTAAAATGTCCACAGTTCATATATTTGATTGTCCCCTTCCCTGGTGGGGAAGAAACTTCATAAAAGGGCAACTCCTTTTCTCCAACCCACTGCATCATTCACTGAAAACAAGAAACATGGATGCCTCTTAAAGACGCCAGCACGTGCATCAGACGTGCCCCCAGGCAGGCTGGAGAGCCGGTTACTGAAATCTTTCTCCCCTCGAGCTCTTGGTTCTTGCACCAGCTGGACAAGGAGGAATCCCGAGGAGCTAGAAATATTTTGCATGCAAAATAAGCCCTAAACACAAGAACCATTTACGTGCTTAAATCCCAAAGGGGCTTTCGGATATAAGTGGCCATGGAAACTCTCCATGCTGCCTCCCTAAGCGGGGCCCCCTCAGCGAGCATCCACAGAAGAAGCCTTGCAGCCGCTGTACAAAGCTCGGGAGGCGTTTCCCTGCCTCCACAGCATCACCTGAGGCGGATGAGGCTGATGGTTCAGAAGAGCTGGGCTAAGTCCATCGGCTCTCTCGCTCTCTCCTCCCTGCTCTGACTGACAGGCCGGGCCCGGCTCATCCCTGAAAACTAGCATCAGGGAATGACATACAGTTTGATAACATAAGATGCTTAGGTTTTTTGGCTCAAGTGAGATGTTCCGAGCTAATAGCCCTGTGAGCTGAGTTTTAGCTGCGATCTGCACCTAGAGATATCCGTTATGTCTGGCTCAGGAAAAAGCGAAAAGAATGAGAGCTTATTTCTAGAAAGGTTTCCGATGAGCAGCATTTGTCATTGAAGGGGAAGATGGGTATAATTAGCTTGTCAGTCTGGTTTGGGCTGAGCAGGCTGTCTCTGCTAAGAAAGATGGACTAACTGCCAGAGCCACTGACAGGCAGTCGATAGCGCAGCAATTAATGTCATAAATAATTCCAGAACCAATTACATCAAAATGGACTCGGAGCTTTAAAAAGGTACAGAATTCTCTTATTCTTCCTGCTAACAGCAAGAAACAGCTTTCATTTTTCTCTGTAATTACTTTTCATCGTATATAGCAATACAGCTGAGCTTTCCTGTCCATATCTAAGCCTTGTCTTTCTCCCAGCCTCCCTCCTTCACCCCACAGGACAAGGCTGTTAAAGTCGATCTTCCTGCCAGAGCAGTGGGGTGAATGTCTAATCTTTCAGCTGGGCTGCTGCTGGAGAACTCCAGCTACACCTAAATGATTAAGAGCCAAGTTTTCGAAAATGTCATGGACAATGACAGCACGGTGCCCCAAACAATGGCATTTGGAAATGAAGACATTTGTGAAATAAATGGATTTGTCTTATTATTTTAAAGGTTGCTGTGACTTTGCTTCCACTGAATTTATTGATTTCCACTCCCCTTCTCCTTCTTCTTCTTCATCGTACTCGTCTCTCCCTCATCTCTCCCTCCTCCTCCGTACAATGGCAAGCGCGGAAGCCAGGCCAAACTCTCCCCTCTCCCCTGCAAACACAATTCAATGCTGCCCATGTGTGCTAATGGGCATTTCTTTAAAGAAAGACTATTGCTCTCCTTAGCATAGTGTTTTGCTTAAAAGCTATTCTCTTGAGCTGTCTCAACTCTTTAGCTCATTCTCTCTGTATCACAGTTTGTATGCAGATAACACAAAGGCTGTTATACTCCTAATAGCAAAGACATATCATATAGCGCTGCTGCTAATATTCTTCTTTCCTTCTTTCCTTCCTTCCTTCCTTCCTTCCTTCCTTCCTTCCTTCCTTCCTTCCTTCCTTCCTTCCTTCCTCTCTCTCTCTCTCTCTCTCTCTCTCTCTCTCTCTCTCTCTCTCTTTCTTTCTTTCTTTCTTTCTTTCTTTCTTTCTTTCTTTCTTTCTTTCCCCATCAGTTGCTTCTGTGCCTGGTGTGGAGAAAAGAGGGGATTGTGGGAAATCAAATTATTGCAGTATTCATTCACAGCTTTGTTCTGGGCCTGACAAACATTTCAACTTTTCAACCATGGTGGCGTTCACTCCCGAGGGACCAGGAAAATGGCTCATGAAGTTCTCACCATTTGGAAACCAGAAGCAGCTGTCGGTGTGGCTTGCAATTTGCTGAGTGTGCTCTGGCTCCAGCTCCTGCCGCTGATGGCTCTCCCTTTAGCAGGAGGTGTCACTGCGGTGTGCGATAATTACAGCGGCAGATTTTAGAGGACGGGGGGATAATTAGGCCAGCCTGCGCAGGCATAAACACTGACATTTACCATATTAAAAACTGGAGATGTCGGCATTTTCCTCCCTCGCAAGACCAGGACAATAGCAACCTCACCAACAAAGATAAGCTTCAGGAGAACAAAGGGCCTTTGCATTTGGGGGAGTTTGAGCGGGTGCCTGTGGTTGGCAGTTGGTGCTGAGGGGCTCAGTTGTCCACTGGGGAAGGCTCCTGCTAAGGTTCCCTGGCTGCTGCTCTGCACTCACACTCCCACAGCTTGGACATGCAGCTCCATCTCCTAGGTTAGAATGGGGTGGGGGGGTGGGCCTGGTCAAATGATACTATGCAGACAGCGCCTCTCGCCTTCCACTTTAGGCTAGGCACAGAGAGACTCTCTCAATATCCCCTTTACCTGGTACCTGGGCGGTTCGATGACAAGAACACCAGGTAAATTTCCTTGTTCTGCAAGTGACAGGCAGGCAGTAAGAACTATCTTCTGATAGGTGACCTTCCTATAAACCCAAGTCACCCCTCTGAGGGCCGAAGCAGGGGGATGTTCTCCACTCTCCATTCCAGATAGAAATGCATCAAGGAAGTGCTTGAAGACAAGTGCAATGATGCCTAGGCTGGAGCTGAAACCTCAAAATGGGAGGTTCTTCTGAAGGACACCAGCCTGCTGCCTGCCAATGCAAGGCTGTGCCACCAGGGGACCTGAGTGTGCACCCCAACCTCGCACTTTCCTATTAAACAGACCTGGGTAACTCAAATCCCCAGTGTTCCCTTCTGTAAAAAGGAAAAAATAAAACTATCTAGCTCTTAGGATTGTTGTAAGGATAGAATAAATACATACATTGAGCACTCAGGAAGATAAAATGATAGATAAAAGTGACAGGAAGAATTTAACAAAAAGCTAAAATTCTTTATGATTGCAACAGTTCATTTGCCCTAAGTAGGGAACTGTGTTGGAGGTTGATTTCCCCAAAGAAAGAAAGAAGGCTCAAGTACAACTTGTCTACACTTGGGCGAGATAGCAACGATTAAACAAGGAGCCATGGGGACTCTCTGAACACAAGACATGGAGAGATGTTTGTGCTGATAATAAAGTGGTATGAATCAGCTCTCACATTTGCTTGCTCACCGACCCTAAAGTTGTAGGGGAGGGCTTTCTCCAGGCTGAGACTACACCCTAGCCTTTGGATAGGACCTTCTCAGTGATCTGGGTCCTAAACATGGAGGCCTTTCTGGTCTACCCACATTTTACTTCTCCATGGTGAGAACCAAGGCCTGCTGTCCTTAAAGTGAGTTGCCGGGAATGGGTCCAGGAGCCTTGTGTCTGTGAAAGAAAGGCAGTGTTGACCCGTGGGAAGAACTAGAAGCTTTGTTCCAGGTGATTGGGTACAAACCCTGGACAAATTACTGTGGCTATCTGAACTTCAATTTCCTCATTTATAAATGAGAAATGATAATTCACCTCTACCCACCAGTGCTGTGAGAGGAGTCAGTGAGCAAGCTCAGACAAAACACCGGCCAACCTGATACTAAAACCCCGCCCCTTCATTTGCATATTCCCTTTCTTATCTATTAGACACCTGCCCTTCTCCACAAGGAGTTTGTGAGCATCTGATGTCAAGTGGCATATAAATATGAAATAGTTCCTTGTTATTTTCATGCTACTTTTAGGAGCTTTTGGGATGTGGCTACTCCCCTCTTCAGGATTGCAGGCCCTGAGTTCCTTGTTCTGACTCAGGCAGCATACAACCTATTATCTAGATCAGCAGCAACAGTTGCAAGCAAGCTGAACATGGGCCCTGCCCTATTAGCCATCATTTGAAAAATAATAATAATAATAATAATAATAATAATAAGCCAAATAAATTCATTTCAGCTATTTCTAGGCACAAAAGTCAGCCTAAAGTCTCAGACATCCTATATAATAAAAGCGTAATATGCAAATTGACCCTAACAGCAGAACGACTGTAATGACTGGTCACTATGACACACACTGACCACCAGGAGGCAGATGCTCAATGCAGGAGCTGCCACTGGTGGTCAGTGCACTCCCACAGGGGGAGCTCTGCTCAGCCACAAGCCAGGCTGATGGCTGCCAGTACAGCAGTGGTGGTGGGAACCTCTCCCACCTCCTCAGTAGCGCTATGGATGTCTGATTGACAGCTTAGGCCCAGTCCTCCAGGGAGCGGGCCTAAGCCAGCAGGTAGACATACCCTGAGGGGTCCCAGACTCCGAGAAGGCACAGGCCAGGCTGAGGGACCCCTCCCCGGAGGGCACAAATTTTTGTGCACTGGGCCTCTAGTTGGACACATAAAGATCCACATTTCCAGAATATTTCCATGGTTTGTGAAAGAGTAGGACCACGTATTTTAAATAGTGAACATCCTGGATAATTCAGCTTTCCTGGAGATATGTACTCCCACAGCAGAACTGAGAGGATGGTCCAACAGTGATGGCTTGCATTGTGAGGGTCAAGGCAAGATTTGTAGTCAGGCTTACAAGAGCATGTGACATCTGAGCAGCCCTCAGGACCAGGATAGCCCTTTCCCATGCTGTCTGAGATGGTCCCAGAGCCATGCCTTCCTGGTCCTCTTTGTTCTGCTCAGAGGTCTGTTGTTTCATGTTCTGTTTAGGATTTTGGGAAAGCATTCTTTCTCTTTTTCTTGGCTTTAAGGGAGCTAGATTCTTATCCACCCTCTAGGCATTATAGATTATTGAATCAATCATAGGTTTTGGAGTTGAACAAACCTGGATTCAAATTCCAGTTCCACTACTTTCTTGCTATACAAATTTGGACAAAATAATAGATCTTAGTTTTGCCTTTTCTTTATTTTTTTCTTCCTTGTTATTCTCCTTGTTACAATAATACCTACTTCATAAGGTTGTAGACTGAAATGTATAACATCCAAAGGGTAATCATGATAGTAGTTATAATAGCAGTAAAAGTAATAGTTTTAGAATAGTAGTAGTGATAATAATAGAAAATATTATGTTTTACACTCTTACTCAAGTCACAGCTAAAAATGGTCATAGCTGGATTTCCATTTTCTAACTTTAAATCCCCCTTGGGGGAAAAAACCCACAATAACATAGAGCATGCATACAGCACTGGGCACATAATGATCTGTGATTATTGCTTTCCTTATTGCTTAAATCGAATGACAGTCCTATGTCTCATTTGAAACATCTGGATTCTCTACTGGGCTCTTCTTGTTCCCAGGGCTCTTGGGGGCAGAGGGGTAGAATGTGGGGGGTTGGAGGGGGGGCAGATAGAATTTTAACATTGCTGTCAACTTCAAGCTCTCTCTGCTGGAAAGATTAAGAAACAGGTTTGGTGGAGGTACTGGCTGGGGTGTACTTGAAGATGCATAGAGGTGGGTGGAAAATTCCAGGCCTGGAGTCAAAGTTGCTGTAGAGTATTGAACATTTACCAAAGACCTCACCTCAATTTGTTTTGTTTTCTATGTAATTCAGAAAGTATCCAGAACCTACTCCCACCCCTACTTCAGCCAGTATCTCTCTTTTTCCTCCTCTTCCAGGTCTGCCCCCACTTAAGTCCCTTGCTAGTGAAGATAGGTATCTCTCCGTATATTTTGAAGACACTTCTTCCCACTTGATTGTAAGCTCAAGAAGGGTAGGAACTTTTAGCAATTTTGTGTGTCAATGTGTCTCTACCTCCTGGAACAATGAAAAAACATGAAAACTACTTCCAATCTACGAGGGAAGGAGGGGGATGAGGGGGTAAGAGATAAACCAAAGGTCTTGTATGTATGCATATGAGCATAACCAAAGGACACAGACTGGGGGTGATGCGGGGAAGCTGGTGGAAGGCATGTGCTGGGGGGAGGGGATGGCTTGGGAGAGGTCAATGGGGGAAAAAGAAGACTTATGTAATACTTTTAACAATAAAGAATTAAAAATAAATTAAATTTAAAAAGAAATAAATTTAAAAAAAAGGAGTTAGCTTTTGTATAATTTAAGATATGGTACAATAATTTTAAATATATAATTATGTTAAATGCAAATATTGACTAAAATATAATATGTAGACATATAGTGATCCTATATAATAAAAGGCTAATATGCAAATTGTCCTCTTGGGAGTTTGACCGACCAGGAGTTCTACTTCTCGCTATGATGTGCACTGACCACCAGGAGGTGGTGCGGAATGAAGAAAGCAGTCAGAAGAAAGCAGCCGGCAGTCAGAAGGCCTCAATCATCCCTGACCACTGGCCAGGCCTAGGGACCCTACCAGTGCATGAATTTTGTTCACAGGACCTCTAGTATTAAATATAAATATGTACATATTTTCTGCACTTTCTGACTAGGCAAAAATCCAATTCTGTGGGATTATTTTATATTTTTAGATGGTAACTTTCCCCTTGTCAGCATCACTATCCATAAATTATCTCATAGTCAAGCGTAAATACATTTCCTTCTCTTCTAACAGGGTCAGGTCTCTGAATGGACACCCTAGAGTGACAGTTGAGTTTATTAACAAATGAAAGCACCATCAGGAGTAGCACCCAGCAACAGGAACTAGGATTTCATTGAGTAATGCCTCTCAGGATGTGTGTGTGGCAAAGAAGGAAAATGGCCACCTCTGAGCTCATCATTGATAAACAGAATGCAGTTGAATTTTGCCAACTTTCAGTTTATTTGCCAACTTCTTATTTGACTACGCTGTTGTTTTGGGGTATTATCCTGATTTGAATACATATTTTCAAGACTTAAGAAAACATATCAAGAACTAAATTTAGAAATTTTCTATTTCTTATACTGAACAAACTGTGTCCATGTTTGAAGAGTAAAAGGGAAGCATTAGTTGGAAAAACTGCAAAAAGGAGTACATATGTAGAGTAAAAGAGAATGATTTTTCCCTCTGGTCTTATAATGGGAACATATTTTAGATTCCTCGGGATGTCATATGAACCCTTAGCCTAACAATGTCTGAAACCAGTCATCTGAGCCAATAAATTGACTTACACTGTGTTTTTGTCTCATGCTGAAAAAGACCTAATACAGTATCAAATTGTTCCCTTCTCCATTTTACTTACACCATCTATCCTACTTCTTTTCTCTTCCCTTGCTCAACTCAAGAAACTATCTCAGTCTTTTATACTCTTAGTGAATTTACAATCTCATTTATCACCATTTCACACTTTATAATATTGGTTTTTATGTACACACCTGCTTTTAATCAATAATTACAAATTCATCGAAAATAAGATCATACGCTTCCTTGAATTACACCTAGCATAATTTCCATGTGCACTAAAGTTTCTCAGCATGTGGAATGAGGATTGATGGCAGATTCATGGGAAAGTCCACATGCCGAAGACTTAATGAAGCCTTCCATTCATTAGTTTATTCACCAAATATTTATCAGATACTTTACTAGGAAATTGGTACTGTGATAATGAAATTCGCCTAAAGACACATGTGTTCTTTTTTTCAGAATTGCCACAGATACCTGGCATCGTTTCATGGGGCAAATAGGAGACTTTGGAAGAATCGGTTCTTAATACCACTTTACATTCCAATACAACACGCAGCTAAACTCATTGGAGAAAATACAGCTGAGAATTTCCTGTGTTTAATATCTGTCATTTAAATGACAGCAATAAAGCCTAAAACCCAAAAAGGGGAAATCAGCTGGGTCCTTATAGATTGTCACAGCCAAGAGCAATAAAAACTAAATCAATCACAGACCGTGGCAATAGATAATTTAACTAGTACTAGAAATTAAATGAAAGGACAGTTCCAGCACTCGGCCCTATTGTGGGAGGATGAGCATGCCCTCAGAATTCAGATCGGCTCGTTGAACAGTCTAGGGTAAAAATAGGAGGAAAAGGGGAAAATTATTTAAATGAGATTTAAATTGCTTTGTTTCATTGTTCCTCTGAAGGTTGTCTTTGTTATTACATTGCAATATTTAGCCATCAACATTTCTGACACACCATGGCTTTCAGGCATCCCCACTCTTGTTCAAGGGGATGAAAGGTGACTCCTCCGAGAGTGGGCATGTTGTCTGGGCAGCTGAAGCCCAATTATTGCTAGGGTTGGTTTTGGAGAAGGACTTCTTGGGACACAGGGAAACGTGGAGAGGGGCAAAGAGCACCCCCAGAAGCCAGGAGATCCTTATTGCAGGCTTTGCGTCTGCCACAATTACAGATCAACAAATCTGGGCTTCAGAATTCTCACCGGCAAAGGGAAAAGATTCAATTCAATGACCTCTCAGAACTTCTCTAACGCTAAGACTATGTACTCTATAATAAATGATCAACGTGAAAAACAAAGTCCCACTTATGGCCATGACCTGGATGAGTTTGGCTACTAGACTGAGTGAATTCCCTGAATTTGGGAACTCCTTTCCTGTTTCCTCCCCGCAGCAAACATTATATCTAGAATGAATGCATGAATGAATGACCAATGACGGTCTTCCATTCTTTATAGATTGGATCTAGTTTACTGAAATGTATCCAGTGAGGGATAAATTTTCTTGTTTCAAATATTGTATTGCCTTCTCCTTAGGGCACATGGACAGGGAATTACTGGATTCATTTCCAATGTTTGCTTTTTTGAAGAACACTGCCTTGTACTTAGTTCCTGGTTGGGGGTTTCCATTAGATGTTAAGCCAGCTTTCCTGACCCTTGTTCAAATGGGCTATTCCCTTAGTATTACTAAATGCAGGAAAGGATTCATGCCACTTTCAGGAGAAATGGACAGGGCACAGGAATATTAAAACAATCCACGCAGACACAAAATATAATATTTTAAAATCTATGTTTTCATTAATATTTTTTGAGAGAGAGGAAGGGAGAGAAAGAGAGAGAGAAATATTAATAGGTTGCTTCTCAAACGCACCCCAACCAGGGATCAAACCCTCAACCTGTGTGTGCCTGACCAGGAATCCAACAGTCCTTTCACTGCATGGGATGATGCTCAACCAACGAAGCCACACTGGCCAGGGCCAAACGTAATATTTTAAGGAATAAAACACCTACACTTATCCTCTCCCACTTTCATGAAAAGTTGATGTAAACCTGGTGACTTAAATCTGGGTGAACGATCTTAAACATAAAATACATTACCTGTAAGGTGGGAAGTTTAGGTGGTAATGGAGGGGAAACAAGGGCCCATTAAAGGAGTGATTGGGAAACCCTTTGCCAGCTGACCACATTTTAAGACCACATGTGAGGTAATCCAAAAGGCCTGGAGACATTTCTTTGCATTTGAAAGTAAATAATATTTACTAAAATATAGATAACGGGCCATGGGGAGCCTTTTGAAGGAACACAGTTTGGGAACAGACAATGACCTGGGCTCAGACATTCCGACTTGCATTTCTGGCTCCGGGGTTGGTTCATGTTTCTGGCGGTCTGCTGCTTTCTGCGCGTTCAGGACCCCGTTTTCTCCACCAACCTGCATTATTCCTCTTCCATTTTCACTGCCACATCAAGTCCCCTTTAAACACGAAGACTTGCCAGCCCTTCTCAGCAATCTCTTCCCCATCTACTCACAAACTCACAGTAATGATGAACACTTGGTGAGTGCCCCAGCCTCTGTGCTAGACACATTGGATGTATCACCTCAATTCACCCTCTCAACAGTCTCAAGAGAAAGCTACACTTGTTATTTTCATTTTAAAAATAAGAAAGCTGAGGATTAGAGCGGTTCAGCCAATTTGCCCAGTGCAGCTGCAACTCATACTCAAGCATCCTACATCTGGGCGTGTGACTTGAACCCATTACAGGATACTGTGTTATCTCCGCAGTAACAGTTAGAACTGGTCCTTTAGGAAAAATTATTCATTGTTTCCTTTTGACAGAGTTTTAATATCTGTAGCACTGTAATTCTATTTAGATTTCTTTTGCCTATGGCCTTAAGCTCCTAGAGACCATGTTTCATGTCCCTTCTTTCTTTGCCCCCTCCCCGCTTTGGCAGCACCAGCCTGTAACCACAGCACGCTGACACCAATACTGGCTGGTCCCTTCACGCCCACTATCCCCTTTGACTCTGACTAATTGCTCATCCAAGACCAGTTTCCTTCAGAGTTGTCCTTTTGTCTGCCTCCTTCTCTTGGCCAAACTGCACGAATCCCAGGAGGCAATGTGAAGCAATTAGCCCTGCCCGTGTGTACATGGAGCCTCAGTGCAGCTGGGTTGCAAAGCCAGTTTATTATCTTAAAGAGAGGATCTGGTTTAGCCTGAGTTTACATCTCCTCTGCCTCCCATTCATTAGATGGGTTCCAGGGCTCAGCTTACATTGCGTAAACTCAGCTGGTATGTATACAATGCCAGCAATCTGGAGGGGGCTAACGTGTGGAATACATCTACTGCATCTTAGGTCTCTGAAGGTCACTCACCAAAGTAATATATGGTGCTAGTGTCGGTGGCTGAAGGTCAAGTCATCTTGCTTTTCATAATGCATAAACCTGAAACTCACTCAGACACCAATCATATGACCTAAACCTTGGAACAAATATTTTACTAAGTAAATCAGAGAGCATGCTGGCATTTCTATTAACCTTCAATGCACTGCTGACAGAAAATGAATAATGATAAATAATAACTCAAGCCTGTAAATCACGTTTAGCATCAGAAGCAAGAAAAAAAATGCTCGTGTGTGCTACCATCTGTTAGGAAGAGAACAACAGGGACTGGCAGAGAGAGGTGGGAGAAGGGAAGCAGGCTGCTGTTGGCTGGGGTAAGCACCTTTTGGATTCAATAAACTGACCGAGAAAGGGTAAGCCACTTTTGAGCAGGATTGATGGGGTGAGGAAACACCTTTTCCTCCATCTAGTCTCTTGTTTGGTAGGTATCCATTTCTGGCTTTGATCTGACAATCCTGGGTGTTTCCTCTTTTCCTCATCTTTTGCCTCATTAAACCTGTTTCCACTCTACCCACTAGGTTTCAGGGTCATTTGCAAAGGAGTCCTCTAACTAAGCAAAACCTTCTTGGGAACGTTCCTCTCCTCCTTCCATCCCCCACTAGTAACACTTGGTTTTCATTGTCCTGTGGGCAGGGGTAGGAGCTGCACCGCAGCCCTGAAGTTCTACCCCACCCCATACACATCTCTGCAGAGGGAGGTCCTGGGCAGAAGTGCCTTCTGCCTTCCAGCACAGAATGATTACAAGCAATTTCACAAAATAGAAACGTGTCTCCCAGATCTCCAAGGTGTGTGAGATGTGAGGTCTCCAATGAAAAGTTCCCCTCATAGGAAAACCCTCTGTTTGTTTGGGTGAGGAAGTTCTAGAAGTTGATGCTTGCATCCAGCAGACTCTCTCCCTGGGGTTGTGAACCTGCATTTGCTTTTCTCACCTCTCTCCTTCTTCTTTCAGCGGGGCCAGCTGAAGGTTGGCATGCCTGTGGATGCAAGAAACAAAGGCATGTTCACTGGTCCCACTTCTAGAAAAAAAAACCCATTCAGGCCATTTTTTTGCTGATTCTGTGAGCACCCCAAGTGCCAAGGCAGTCTGGCCCCCAATTCATTGAGAAGCCTGCCTTGAGGTCACGCTGACCAGTTCTTTTTTCCACGTGATCGAGCTCATCCAGTGAACAGGTTGCTCGATAGGAAGCCAGGCCTGTCCACACACTTTCCATCTCAGACCCTGTATTTGTTTCTCCATGAGACTGGGAAGCAACTGTCCCTGCAGGGGTGCCAGCGCATTGGGTTGAAAGGCAATTTGCTGATTATACTGTATAACCCCCGAGGCTCTGTCCATGCTGGATGTTTTGTGACTTACCATATTTTCCAGCGTATAAGACGACTTTTTAACCCAGGAAAATCTTCTCAAAATTGGGGGTTGTCTTATATGCCCAGTTGTCTTACACATCAGAAATACGGGTAATATGTTCTTCTCCTTGGGAATTATATAATGAGAGAGAGGATGCATTCTTTTTATTGTTTGAAACATGAGTGTTTTTCAAATACCAGTCATTTAAAGTTGTTCTGTACCCCTTGAGATCAGAGTTATGCTAAGTGATGGTAAACAGATATTGTAAATGGAAGAAAAGTAGTTCTAACTGCTTTGCAGAAATTTCATCTTTGACTTTCCTTTATTTGCTTGGATCCCTTTCCCATTTGGATATGGGGACCTCATTAAAGAATTGGAAGAGAAATGCAGTCACAGAGCATTGAGTTTACAGCAGGAAAAAGAGTGTGAGGTCCCCACAGAGCTGAGTGACCATGGACATCTCCCTCCGGGCCTCAGTTTCCCCTCCTGTAAAATTGTCTAACATTGTGGATTTCTACCTCATCAGTTTCTTCTTCTCCCTTCCTCTTTACTTCTTTACCCTTCCTCCTTTTTTAATTAGAGGGGGAAATAGATGAAATAAAAAAATGAAAGGAAAAGCAGAAAATTAGCATTTTCTTGGCTGCACATTTCAGTTATTAATATTGCAATTTGAGGTAATGAAATTCACAAAATGCAAAAGGTTTAAGGTTTGCCTGGTGGGGTGAACTCCATCACATGGTATATGGCTTGAATTTCAAGGTGAGGTTCATTATGCAGAACGCACAATGTGGGCAAGCTAACAATGCCATAAAACCTTCACTTTTGCATGTTTTGACTTTAATGTTGCAATACTGTAGGTTTTGGGTTTTAATATGCTGTATAAATATGGAATACATATTTGTAAGTGCAGGTGCTATGAAGGGGAGGATTTCTCTGTTTTAAATCTCTGGCTTTGAAAGCCCAACTCTGTTTGCTCTCTGGTTGACTGTGTTAGAAAGCAGGTGGGAGAAAGTAGGGCAGGATGAGTTACCTAGGAACAATCCTCATTTATGCCCAAATCCATTACGAAAGGCAAAGGCTTGCTTTCGCCCTCACTGCAGTGTGCAGAGGATTTAGTCATGGAGACCAAAGGCTCCTGGGAGGGAAGCATCAGGATAAAAGAAAGATTTTGCTTGGCTCAACCCTGGCACCCGCCCAGGCTAGTGCCTCCTCTGGTCCCACTGCTGGTCAGCGCCAGCTCCCTCCCTTGTTGCGATTAATGATGTTGCTCACCCTGAGCAGTAGGTAGAAGTCTCTGGGTAACAAGAAAGGTGAGAATAGCTGCAAAATTCATCTCCTGCAGAGGACGTGACAAATTCCATGCACCTAATATAGACAGGCCTCGAGCATGGGAAGGAGGCCCTATGGGAAAAACATTGCATCCTTGCTGCCAAGAGAAGATGCTTTACACCCAGGAGTTCATTTGTGAACCATGATGCAGGGCTCACCAACCTGCCCCAGCACTGCCTGATCCACATCTAATTCTCTTGGTGACAGCACCTCTGCATCTCAGCATCACACGTGTTCGCACCCAAGGGAGTTCCTTCAAGGTAACATAACACTTCTCAGTTCTTTCTCTTTTTTTAAATATATCTTTATTGATTTCAGAGAGGGAGGGAGGAGAGAGATATAAAAACATAAATTATGAGAGAGAATCCTTGATTGGCTGCCTCCCACAAGCCCCACTCAGGGGATTGAGCCCACAACCCAGGCATGTGCCCCAACTGGGAATCAAACCAGTACCTCCTGCTCCATAGGTGAATGCTCAACCAGTGCATCACATCTAAACTGCCATAACTTCAAGGCATGTATTTCTGGTAAAGATCGTGATACTATCTACCTTGCCTTGAAGTTGTTGCTATACTCATCTATCTCCTTTTCTTTTTATTGAGGTAAGATTCTCTCAAGTCATATTCAAACTCAGCATTTATTGAGTACCTACCATGTGCCAGGCCTGTGATATCTGCAATGTCCATGTAAGACAATGTTCCATGCCCTGCACATGTTCATGGCCTGGTGAGGAGGATATTGCATGCATAAGCAGTGCTCATTTACTGGGATGAGTGCTGTAATAAATAAGCACACCCAGAGAGAAGAGGGCATTCTCTCTGTGTCAGGGAGCAGAGAGTGTGGAAGAATCAAAGTGCCTTCAGGGACTGTCATCAAAGAGTTTGGTATGACTATTATTTAGAACAAAAAGGGTATTCTCACTTGAGGTGAGACAGGAGGTCAAGGCCCTTGCCTAGAATTGCACATTAACACATTGTGACCCCAGGAGTCGATCTAGAGAGAATCTACTTCTGAAGAAATTCTTCATGGTATCATACTTGGCCCTTCTAGTATCTGAAGCCAGCCAGGCATCCACCTTAGCTAGTAGAGTTATGTGAGTTCTCTGTGGTCCATAAGCTGCATTGTGAAAAGTCTCCCCATTCCTGAAATAATTTTCTAGGAACTTCTCTTAAAACTCAACATTTTCACCATGGATAGTATTCATGTGAGTTCAGGCATGGTGTCCTAAAGGCGTATATTAAGCTCCATTGTCTTTACCCCATAAAGACAGTATGTTCTGATATTATTTGTCATGAAAAGCTAAAACCTCTTTAGGACATTATTTATAATTAAAACCTACTTAGTGAATTATCTCTTATTTCTCAAGCCAAATAGGTCTCTATTGGGGCTAAGGAAGCCATGCTGGTGTCCAGGTGCATCTCATGACATCTGGGGCAATTAAAAAATATTAATTCCATGAGAGAATGAAAGAGGTCCTCTTAAAGGTGGAAATTTAAGTCTAGAAGCAAAGATTGCTATCTGTCCTGGCCAGGAATATTCTAGGTGCTGTCAGAGCTCTTCTTCCCTAAGTCAGCACTGGGACCTTCACTAAAGCACTCCATAATGTGTCTGTGTGTCTGGGTGCTAACAGGAAATAAGTTATACTCTCAATGCTGGGACAGAGGTGCCAGCTGGAACATTAGCATCCTGATCTGACATGACTGTCAGAAAAATCATCTGTGACCCACATGGGCTACACTAAAGGTGATTTATCTTCTCACTCTTCTTGCTTAGGCTATGCTTTCCCCAGAGCAGGCCATGCCAATTAAGCAAAAATAAGGCAAATTGTGGGTGTCGCAGTGCCTGGTGTTGACTGCTCCCCCTGAGTGACCTATACATTAATTTTCTTATTGTATTCCTCGTTCTGTAACCAGTTCCAAAACAGAAAGCTCAGCAGTTTATCTCCTTAATCTCTCATTCCCTTCATCCCCTTTTATCCAAAACAAAATTAAATTATTTAGCGATGATTTTAATAAGCAATAAAAAGCGTAATGAGTGAAATAATGAAAAGCTCATATTATTTTCTTTATCTACTTTGTACTTAATTTATTTTTGTACATTTATTTTTGCATGCTTCTTCCCTAAGAGTATTTCCAACAACTTGCAGGATTGTAAGTTTCCTTGAGATCCATTGAAAAGTAGGACAAATCCCAGTTTGAAAGCCGGATGGACTTCTGTCCTGACCACCCAGGACAGAATTTCAAAGCTCATGCCCAGGACACAGTGCCCCTTTTGGGTCTTGAGGTCAGTCAGAATCTAGTGAATTCTCTATCAAGCCTCAAGCCAAATAGGTCCCTCCTTGGATTAAGGAAGCCATGCCAGTTTCCACTTCAAGTGTAAGGTCCAGTTGGCACAGGAAGTGTGGCCCAAGATGGATAGCACTTCTCCTTGTCTGTGGTTATGCCACTTGGGAGAGAAGGCTCAGGCTAGGATGTGGCTGAAGCAATGAGACCCAAAGTCCAAAGTCCAGGCACTCTAGGATTCTAGGAGTTCTGCCTCGTAGTTAAGCATCATTTGCCCATTCTCTATAAGAGGCTTGTAACTACAGGTGCCCCCAAAGATATATACACGGCTTAACAGCTGATAGCTCAACTTTGAAAATGAAATGTATTCTAACAAACACTACCTTTATAATTATTCAAAGTGTGTGTACACATTTTGGGGGGACACTATGTCTGTGGCCTGGGAAACTGTAGATGAGCTAGAAGGGATTAGACTGATATTCTTCCTTTGCATTCTTCAGTGGCTTCCCATAGCAATGGCCCAGGATGAAGGACAAGCAAAGTAAAGAGGTAACTGAAAGAGTAATAGTCTAATAAATACCGTGTCTACATTCCTTATTGCCTGTGGCGTGAGGAAGACAAATCGGCCTGTGGAGTTCAGACTGGATGGGCACTAGAAGGTATGCACACGAACCACCTGGTGGGTTGTTGTTTTTCAAGTGCATAATGTTTCTGTTTCAGTAAAAAATGACATACAATATATTTTAAACCCAATCATCAGGTTTAAAAAAAACTACGAAGGTAGGGAGGAAGAAAGAAAAGAAGGAAGAAAGGAAGGAAGATTAGAAGGGAGAGACAGAAGGTAACGCATCCGGGCTATTTTGTTTTGTTTTGTTTTCAAAGAAAAATACGTCTATTAAATGGCAAGAAGCATGACCCCTGGAATATGCTTTAGGTTGAGATCAAGGGCAAGATTCCCGGAGACTGTTCAGTGTTAAGGTGTTCCTAGTGGCTCTGGGATAAGTATGAAGGAAATGGGGTGAAGGTGGCAAATATTTGCCTCTCTGGGAGTATGGGGGATGTCTGACAGGAGTAACAGAATCTGTGTAGGAGGATCCCTGAGCTTCTGGACTCTGTGGGGAAGTGTGGACTGAATTATAGAGAAGCACTACTCAGTTCTCTCAGGGTCCTTCGTGGGAGCCGTGGGTGGCACAGAATAAGTTGTACAACCTGTCCTGCAATTACCGGCATGCTAACTTCTCAGGCCCTCAGGTTCCTCATCCACTCAACAGGCATGATACAAATAAACCTATCACCTGTGGTCCTTATGAGCATTACATAAGGTTAAACCAGTGACCCGGGGCATACACGCTGGTGGGTCCTAGGGGCCACTGTGGTTGTCAGCATACTTTCATTTGCTTTGAACTGTTCCTCTCACCCAATGCTCTTGCTTTTCTAAAGCTTCCCTCTTCCCTTGCAAACTTCTCATGTCCTCAGCTCAGTGCTAACGAGAGGTTTTCTGGAGCAGAGATTGATGAAAATGGAGTGGCATACCCTCATTTTGCGTCACCGTGTGTGTGACTAATAGCCGTGGAATTCATGCCACAGATAAATAATTGGCCCCTCAGCCATCTTCCAGGTCTTCAGAGACGCCAGCCATGATCTATCACAGCTGCAGACATCTCAATGAGCATCATCTCTAGATCAGCATAGATCATGTTACATTTGTGTATGCTCAGGAACATAATTTACTATTAAACGGGGCCAAGATCAGCACCAGAGAAATGATCCTTCCGCCGAGGCGGACTCTTCCCTGCATTATATGCACGCTGTGATTTTTAAAATATTAATTATATTGTAAACTAAAGGTTTATTTTATGTATCATAAATCTGGTGTCTCTTCCTTCTGTGTGCCCAATAAATATACTTCTCATCAACTTTTAATTATGCTGTTTGCATTATTCTGTCCTGAGGATGAGAGTGCATGCTAAATCATGGTCTTCTAATGTGGACTACAGCATAAGTTTAGTTAATTAAACCATATATTTTATTAGTTCTTGCACTTTTATCTTGTAAGACCATGCATTATTATGTGGATGTTGGGGTGTGTGTGTGTGGGGGGGGGGAGGCATATAGTAACGTAGCAAGGGTGTTTTTATGATTATTGTTATTATTTGTCCTGGAGATTCAAATAATTTAGGAAAAGTTGAATTGTTTGGTCTCTGGGTGGTTCTGCTGCACTCTGGACTCTGGGACACTGGTTTGCTGAAAGTTGGGAGGGGTGAACTGTAATAAAAGGGCCAGAACAGTTTTGAGACCAGCTCCAGAGCTGGTGATGGAAACTCAAGCACGCGGGAGGCCCCAGGCTCTGTCAGGCCAGGAGCAGCTCCTCAGGCAGATCCTGAAGCCCAGCTGTTTCTTCCCCTATGTTGTGCCTTTGGGCAAATAGGCTTTGGTCTTCAGAACCGTTTCTCTGCTCTTTCATTAAAGAGGCTTGAGAAGTAATCATTCTTCAAGCTTTAGAAAGAGGGTGGCCATGGTTTTGGATTGAAAGTTTGAAGTGTCTCTGAAGGCAGGCAGTTTGAGAAGGGGATGAGTCAGGGGAGAGATTCAAAGCCTGACTGGTCTGCCCTTGCATTGCAGGTCCCCTGGCACTGAAACGTAGAAACTTAGGAGCCAAAGGAAATTGAGTTGAAATCTTACTAGGTCGTGTACTAGCTATGTGACCAAGAAAAGATAGATAATGGTGCTAGCCTCAGTTTCCTCATCTAAAAACGGAGTGCATAGCCCTGGCTGGTATTGCTAAGTAGTTAGAGCATCAAGCCCACACACCAAAGAGTCTTGGGTTTGATTCCTGGTCAAGGACACCTAACTGGGTTGCAGGTTTGATCCCTGGCCCCTGTCGGGGTGCATGCAGGATGCAACTAATCGATGTATGTCTCACATGGATGTTTCTCTCTCTCCCCATCCCTTCTACTCTCTCTAAAAATCAATGGAAAAAATATCATCCGGTGAGGATTAACACACAAAAGAACCATAAAAATGGAGCGCATGAAACTTCCCCTTTAAGCTAAGGTGACGATTAAAATATAAGACAAGTGCCTAACACATTGCTGGTATACAAGTGTGTAATAATTACAGTCACAGTGCTGCTGTTGTTGCTGCCACTCTATTGTTGCCATTCACAGAGTCTCGCAGGTCTGACAAGTGGATGCCCAGCACTGAACTGAGCTGCAGGACCAAGGGCCAAACTCGTGGGGCCACTCTTTGGCTGAGCCACCATGCAGCTTGATCCAAGCCCCTGGAGTGAAGCAGATACACTGCTAGCTGAAACCGTTGCTTCTGGAAAATTCTCTATGTTCTCTCTTGAGCCCATGTTGACCACTGAGTTGTATTGTCATGCACATCCCAACCGCTTCCTCAGCCCTGCCCTTGGTGTTGTCTGTAGCCCTCCCCCTGGCTTTCCCATCTGAACATGCATCCCCAGGCCCCCAACATCCCAGGCTTCGCAGCTCTTCTCCACATAGGCAGAGGGAAGCCTTGTGCACTCATACAGGTGACTGCCCGTCCACGCAACAGTAAGAAGGTCCTTCAGGCACTGTGGGCCCTTTTGTTGCCTGCTCCTTTATGAATGATTCCCCCTCAGTCCCCCCTTCTTTCTCCCCGCGAAAATAAATAAATAAAGAGCAGAGACAAGACCTGTTTTGTTTCAACTTTTAAAAGCCTTTGAAGACACAGCTATTGGACAACATTTTTTTAAAAAGGCTTTTGTGTCTTAACTGCTGCTCAGGTGGTGCAGCCCGCCTTGTCCTTCCCACGGGGAGGGCGAGGAGGGCCCACTGTGTTTTAAGGTTGGCTCAAACTCTTCTCCTGCACACCCTCCCCCTCAGGGCCCTCCAACTGAGCTGCCCTCCAGGGCAGAGCCCGCAGCAGAGTTTATGATAAACAAAGACAATGAGTCACAGCAACCTGAGCAGGGTTGGCTGGAGCAGTGGCCTAGCAGTCCCTTCCCCTGTGAGGGTGTGGGTGGGGGCAGAGGTAGGGCCCCGGGGGAAGGCTGCTTGCCTGTAATGCATCCCACATGCCACAGGCTGAGTGCTGATATTCTCCAGTCCCAAAGCACCTAGGCTTTGGTTTTGATTTGCTTTGGGTGGGTGGAGGGATAGCATCAGTATGCGTGGCCTTCAGATCTCAAGCTGACAGTGCAGCGTTAAATGAAGCATTAAACGTAAGTGTCAACCTTTTTTCTCTGTGCCCGTGTGTGGTCTTACCTCCCCCGCTGCCCTGTGGCTTGAAGCTCCCTTTCCTTAAGACTTTCTTTATCTATCAGTTTCTTTATCCATCAGCGATGCAGGGGGTTATGCTCCTAACTGTGGGAATGCCACTCACCTTCCTCTAAGCTGAGGAGGCTGCAGAGAGGCTGACACATGCCATGATTGACTCTCCCTGTGGAGGGGGTACAACAAAAGATAGGGGTGGCAGGGCAGGGACTTCCACAGAGGTCTCATACCCCTATGTCACATTTCTAGTCCAAGTGAAACGTGGACAGCATAAAAACCTAATGTGGGAATTTTGTGTGCCTTGAACTAAATGTTAGCTGGGCTCCTCTCTTTTCTGTTGCTATTTGGTAGAAAGAAAAGCAAGGAAAATTTCAGCAAGATCTAGCTTATCGACAAACATAAATCTTCAGTATGTTCTAAAAGTCTGTAACTTCTACAGCCAACCCAGGGCCCCCTGGTTCTATTTTTACATCATAATTTAAAAATCACAATCCTTCACCAGTCCAAGGAAGTCCAGGAATCAATGGCTGCAGGAGGAGGACTTCTGAGAGCAGGTAAACTTGAACCGTCAGAGACGGCAGAGCCCCACAATCCTTTTCTATGTTTGATGAACGCAAGAGGACCCAGATGGAGCCCAGACCTGAGCGCTGTGCATTTGATCTGATGGGCCCTGCAGCTCCATCAGGACACTGGGGCTGCGAAGGAAAGCAGAAGCCAAACTGAATTCCAGATGGAAAGGAAATCCAAGTGTCACCCGGGGATGCCAATGATCTGGTTTAGTCATTACGAATGCCACAGCTAACGGAAAGCTTCCATCTGAGCCGTTAAGAATTTACTAGTTTTGTCTTTCAACCCCTACTGCGGGAGACCCCTGAACCTTTATTTCCCTCCGAGGCTGTCCTGGGTTTTCTTCTTTAACATTGTCCTTGATTTATGGTATGTCCACATTTCCCTGGATAGTACCATCTTTTGAGTTATACATCATCAGAGTGACTCATTCTGATGATGTATGGCCCCAATACATCATCAAAGCTCCTTGCTCTGCTGTTGCACTAATGATATGTTAGTGTAATACATCACTGGGCTGAGCTGCAGCTGTGATGGATGGCGCTGAGGGTGATGGGAGCCCATGGAGAGGGAAGCTGAGGAGCAGGCTCTGGGTAGAAATAGGAGGAAAATCAGTCAATCCCAAGTCTATCTCCCTTCCTGGTACCAATGCCTGTATTGAATTAGTACAGTGGCATGCATCCTGAGCCTTAAAGAGACACAGACGCATACATTATCCTCAAAAGGAGCATTAGCTTGGGACTCATGCACCTTAGAGGTACCTTAGAGGTTATATAGTACCTTAGATCATAGGTACCTTGGGAGATATATAAATGACCATAATTAAGAAGTAGGAGGTGTCCATCAAATTGAACTGGGGCAAAGAAGAAGTTGGGCTCTGGAAGCAGGACTTCTTCTAGCAGGAGGAAGGCAGTGCTCATAGAAGAATGCGGGGGTCAGCAATCTATGACCCATACTCATAACTCCCTAACAGAGTTTGGATGAGGTGTTCCTATTGTTTCCCAGCTGCTCTTCTCTCACACCACCTTTCTGCCCATGTTTACTCCTACTCAGAGCTTCTGACTTGCTGTAACACCATCACCACCATAATGACCTAATGACCGGTCACTATGACACCCACTATGGGCAGCAAACTGGCCTGATCTGGGCCAGATTACCCCCAACACCCCGATCAGGGCGGCCAAGCTCTGATCAATTGGTGGCAGCGGCGACTGGTGAGCGGGCAGAAGGCAGACCCTCCCCCAGGCCCTCAGGCTCTAATCGATCAGTGTCAGCCGTGGGGTGGAACTGGCGACTGGTGAATGGGCAGCCCATGGACCTAATCACACGCTAGGCTTAGGGACCCTAATGGCACAACAAAACAAAAGTGACAACAAATACCATTCTTAATAGTAAAGTTAAAATTATTCTTTGAAAAGTCAGATTGGGAAACATGTCCCAATATCACCCCTTCTATTAAATATTATAATGGAGATCCTAGCTAATGCAGTAGAAAGAGGGTAGAAAGTAAACAGTATAAGAATGAAAAGGAGGAAATAATATTGACACAGATGAGATAATTGACTACAATGAAGACTCAAAATAATCTAAAGACAAATTATAAAAATTATGAGAATTGTTAAAGGTGTCTGGATATAAGGTCCACATTTTTAAAAAAGTATCTTTTATATAAAAAATAAATTTTTTAAAGATGTAATTTAAATAAAAGTACACCATTTATAATAGCAACAAAGATAAATGTGTAGGAATAAATTTAACAAAACATCTGCAATTCTTTGATGTAGAAACATTAAAAATACATAATGAAAGAAATTAAAGGTACTTAAATAATTGTAGAGTTTTCCTAGTTATGAAATGAAAGACTCAAGTTTCTTAAAGATTTGGTTATCCTTAATTGATCCTTAATGCACTTCTAATAAAAATTTCATCTGATATTTGTAAGGAACTCATTTGGCTGTTTCTAAACAGTATATAAAAAAGCAAATGCCCCATCCCCCCAAATAGCCAAGACCCACCTAAATAAGATGAAGAAGATGAGAGGACAGTCCCTACCAAATATCTGAACTCATTTGAAAGCCAAATAATTAAGGTACTGTCAATATTGTGAACAGGAAGTTAATTTGGAGTAAAATAAAGAGTCCAGGTAGAACCCCATGCATAAATGAACACTTGACATACACCAGAGGGAACATGTTACATCACTAAGGGACTAGCCAATAATTGGTATGGGAACAGATGGCTTTACTTGTGGAAAAATGAAATAAAATGATATATTTATCACATGCCACACAATCAACTCCAGATGAATTAAATGATTAAATATAAGTATTAAGCAATTGAAATTTAGAAAAATATATGAAAATATACTCATAACTTTGAACTAGAAAATGATTTCTTAAATAGTATTCAAAAAATGCTAACCAAAAGAACTAAATTCAATTACATTAAAATAAGTGTTTTGTTCCTCCAATGACACCATAAAGAGAATGAAAGACAAGCCATATACTGGGGAAAGTATATGTGCTATATGTTACCAACAAAGAATTAGTATCTGAAAATATAATGAACATCTCCAAATTTAAAAGGAAAATATACTTCTTTTAAATGGTTAATAAAACCCTAAATATTCCATAAAAATAATACTGTTAGAACTAAGAAACAAGTTCAGCAAAGTTGCAGGACACAAAGTTGCAGGATACAAAATCAGCATGCAAAGCAGTTGCATTTCTATCTATCTATACAAAAGGCTAATATGCAAAGTGTCCCCTCCAGAGTTTGGCCAGGAGATTGAGAGTTCAATTGCTCGCTATGGTGTGTGCTGACCACCAGGGGGAAGTGCAGAACAAAGGAAGGCCCCAGCCAGCAGCTGGGGAAGGAAGGGGAAGGCCCCAGCCAGCAACTGGAAGGCTCCGAATAGCCCTGATCGCTGACCAGGTCTAGGGTGCATGAATTTCATGCACCAGGCATCTAGTATGCTAATAATGAACAATCTGAAAGAAATGAAGAAAACAGTTCCACTTACAATAGCATCAACAAACTAAAATATTTAGTAACAAACTTAAAAGAGGCAAATGTATTAAAAACTACCAGGAGGCAAAACAAACAAACAAAAAAAACATACACACACACAAAAAAAAAACAAAACAAAACACACACACACACAAAAACAAAACAAAAACAAAAACACTGAAAAAGTACAAAACATTGTTAAAATAAAGACATTACACATAAATGGACAGGCATTGTGTTCATGAACTGAAAAGCTTAATATTTTATGTCCACTCATACCACTTAAAGTGATCTATAGGTTTAATGCAATATCTTTCAAAATCCCACTGGCATTTTTTGAAGAAATAGAAAAATGCACCCTAAAATTCAGATGGAATCTTAAGAGATCCCAAATAACCAAAACAATCTTGAAAAAGAAAATGA
The DNA here is from genome assembly GCA_004026665.1 of Murina feae. Taxonomy (NCBI): domain Eukaryota; kingdom Metazoa; phylum Chordata; class Mammalia; order Chiroptera; family Vespertilionidae; genus Murina; species Murina feae. Next base: position 77,922 of record PVJC01000287.1, on the reverse strand, counting down.
AATTGGGCCTCAAACTTTTTAAATTCAAATGGGATTAAAAAGTTACAATAATCATCAAAGTATGGCACTGGCATAAAGACATATAGGCCAATAGAATAAAAATAGACAGTCCATAAATAGACTTTGTTTTCAACAAAGATGCCAAGAAGAAAGGGCAGTCTTTTCAACATGATGGTTTTCAAGACAATTGTTTGTCTTTTCAACAAGTCCAGTTGAGAAAGTGGAATATGCATAAGCAAAAGAGTGTTGTGGGACCCTAATCTTATACTATATTCAAACATTAACTCAGAATGAACTAAATAAATACCTAAAGCTATAAAACTCATAGAAGAAAACATTGAGAAAAGTTTAAATGGCATTGGATTTGGAAATGATTTCTTGGTTATGGCAGCAAAATCATAGGCAAGAAAAGTAAAAATACTTAAATTTGACTACATCAAAATTAAAACTTTCTGTGAATCAAAGGACACAATCAACAGAGTGGAACCTATATCTCATGAATGGTTAATATCCAGAATATTAAGGAAACCCTGTGTACTGTTGGTGCAAATATAGATTGGTGCAGTCACTGTGGAAAGCAACATGGAGTTACCTCAGAAAACAAAAAATGGAACTGCCCTATGACCCAGTAATTCCACTTCTGGGAATCTATCTGAAGAACCATGAAGCACTATTTCGAAAGAATTTGTGCACCCCTACATTCATTAAAGCGCTATTTACAATAGTCAAGATTTGGAAGCAACCAAAGTGCCCAACAGTAGATGAGTGGACAAAATGGAATACACAATGGAATATTACTGGGCTATAAAAAGAAAAAAAATTACCCTTTGTGACTGCATGGATGGATCTGGAAAACATTATGCTAAGTGAAATAAGCCAGTTAGAGAAAGACAAGTACCATGTGATTTCACTCATATGTGGGATCTAATGAACAAACTGAACTAACAAGCAAAATTGAGTCAGACACATAGATAGAAAGCAGGCTGACAGGCCTGGTGGTGGAGGAGGCAGAGTGTGGGTGTGCAAAGGGATTGAGAAAAAAAAAAAAGCGGGGGAAAGAGAGAAAGAACTCATGGACAAGGACAAAAGTGTGGCGACTGTGGGAAAAGGTGGTGGGTAGAGATGGGAGAGGGTATATGGGGGATTAATGGTGATGGAAAAAAATAATAAAGGGAAAAAAGAAATAAAAGAGCTCCTGCAGCTCAACTTGAATAGACATTTTTGTAAAGAAGATATTCAATGGCCAACAAGCATATAAAAAGATGCTCAAATCACTAATCATTAGGGTAATGCAAAACAAGCCACAATGAAAGGTTACCTCACATTTATTAGGATGGCATTTATTAAACAAATAATAAGTTGACAAGAATTTGAAAAAATTGGAACCCTTGTGCTCTGTTGGTGGGAATGCAAAATGCTGCAGCTACTATGGAAAATTGTATGATGGTTCCTAAAAATATTTAAAATAGAGTTACTGTATTATCCAGCAATTCCACTTCTGGGTATGTATTCAAAAGAATAAAATGCAAGGCCTTAAAGATAGTCAAAAGATAGCCATAGATGAATGAATAAATAAAATTTGATTTGTACATACAATTGAATATTAATTCAGCCTTAAAAAAGAAGTTCTGATACATGCTATAATGTGACTGAACCTTGAGGACATTATGTTAACTGACATAAATACTCTATGATTCCACTTACATGAGATATAAGAGCAGTTGAATTTGTATTAAAAGAAAGTAAAATGGTATCTGCCGAAGGCTGTGGAAGGGGGAAATGTGGATTTATTTAATAGATATAGAGTTTCAGTTATGTAAGGTGAAAAGGTTTCTGGTATTGCTTGCAAAACCAAGTATACACTATTGAACTGTATATTAAAAAATGTTTAAGATAATTATATTATGGTATTTATATTTTACATAATGGCTTTGAAGAACTGAAAAAAAACATTGAACAGAAAAGTTATTATAATGGCAAATAAAAACACAAAATGATCAAATTAACTAGTAATCAAAGATATGTAAATTACCACCACAATGATATAGCATTTTATACCTCTAGGTTGCAAAAATTAACAAGTTTGACAGTTCTAAGTGGTGATGGGACTGTGGAATATTGGGAACTCTTACACAAAGCCACTCCTAGAGTGTGTGGGCTTCTAAACAATAAATATACTTTTTTTAAGTATATATTTTACTGATTTTTTTTAGAGAGAGGAAGGGAGAGCGATAGAAACATCGATGAGAGAGAAACATCGATCAGCTGCCTCCTGCACACCTCCTATTGCGGATGTGCCCACAACCAAGGTACATGTCCCTGACTGGAATCAAACCTTGGATCTTTCAGTCCATAAGTCGACACTCTATCCACTGAGCCAAACCGGTTGTTAGGGCACAATAAATATACTTTTTAGAAACTGAGTCTATATAGATGATTAGAATCACCCCAAATCAGCTTGTCAGCACTATTCTGGCAGCCCAACCTCACAATCCTACAAAAGAAATATGCCTCGGCCAGAAGAAGCGATGAATTAGCCAGGAAACCTCTAGAACAGAGTCCCTACCTTGAAGCCTCATGACAACCTTATAGATGTGAGTCTGGAAACTGACTTCTCATGTGTGGGCAGGGCAAGTGGGTTGGAGTAGGAAGCTAAAGAGTCAGAGGAGATCCTAAAGAAGCTAAATAAGGCTCAGAATGCCCTACCCACACACGACTCCTAGTCTAAGCCAGTCTTGGATATTGGAGGGAACCTAAAAAATTTTAGGAAGGCAGTGTACAGTGCACAATCCCCTGTGGCACAACATGGGCAGAGACTTCTTGCCTGGGTGTAAAGGCAGCGCTGTCCTTGTGTACTGCCAGCATGAAATGCATCAATATAATCACCCTGGGAAACATTTTGCTTTTATCTTGTCAAGTTCAACATGCACATTACTTATGACTCAGGAGTTCTACTCCTAGATGTACATACTAGACAATTTCTTGCATATCTGTCATAGGAGTCATTTATGAGGCTCTTCATTCCATTATTACAATAGCTAAACACTTGGAAACAACTAACATGTCCGTCTGCAACAGTACAGATAAATAAGTGGTAGGATTTTCACATCACGGAACATTAACAGTTCCATTATCTACAGTTATATATAGCAATATGAATGAATCTTAATGTAATGGATAATGATGAATGAAGAAACACAAGGCATTCAAGCCTATGTACAGTATGATTCAATTTTTATAAAATCATACAAAAGCATAATTAAATATCTGACCTATATATTCATATGTGTACACATATTTGGAAGGCAGTTCCGAGGGAAGCAGGAAGGACCTCACAAGTAGATTCAGAGATATTGGCAATGTTTTCATTTTTAAGTTGATTGGGGGTTAAATGGATATTTATTTAGCCATTAAGCTTCATATATGCCACATATTATTTCTATGTCTCCAATATCATATATTTTTTATAGAATTAAGTAAAATTAAAATCACCAAGAATTTCTCAAACATGTTTGTGAACAGGATGTTCTTTCTATGGGAACTTCATTAGTGTCCTTGAAATATGCTTTGAGTACTGGACTTGAAAGTCAGTAGAGCTTTCTTAATATGGTTTCCCAAGAGAGTGAGGCAGAATGATGTGTGGTCTGTGTCTCATCATGTCAACAGCAATGCCACCCAGGAAGAGACCAAATTCAGCCTTGTATCTCCTCAAAATATGGGAGAGGAGAATATTTGGAACTATGACAAATAATCTAAGCCTGATTGTCCTCATTCCTTGACTTCTCTGCTTTACCTTCCTTGTGAACATAAATTATTTTCTATTGAGAGAAACATTAGTTCACTCTGAAATAATAAGCACTTTTAGTGGCTATCTGCCGAAATCCAATCCATCATGTCCTTGCCCACAGCCTATCTCTTCTCTCAAAATCTAAACTGTGAGTGAGAAATGATGTGTAAATTGCCCACTACACCTTCATGGTGAGCAGTGCTGGTGTTTGAGGACCCAGTGATGTCAACCTAGTGCCGGATAAAGAGCTGTTGGAGCTCTTTGATCAAAATGTAACTTAAGAAAGTAGTTACGCACATTCATATTTCTCCTCCACATGAGAGAAGATCTCCAGGGAATGTGGCTGTCATGTCTCTTGCTTGAACAGACTCAAAATTTGGTTCTTGGACATGTAACCAATGCTTACTCATTCCCAACTCAAGTCAACAAATGTTTATTGAGATTTATTAAGTGTTGGTTAAAATTCTTGGATTGTGTGGCTGAAGATGCAAGATGAATTTGAAATCACCCCCCATCCTCAAGGAAGCAGACAATGTTGAAAAGGAAAGAGATTCTCATCTCAGCTCTGCTGTTACTTGTTGTGTGGGCCCAGGCCACTCACTTCATCCATCTGGGCTGTTTGTTTTTTTATAAATTAAAGAGTTGGCACTGGATATTTTTGAACATTTCTTCCAAAGTTAAAAATTGATGTTTCTATGAATATAGTTGAGTAGAGATAACTAATCAGAGAATTTTCTGATTACAAGCCACCTAGGTCCTCTAGTTTTCAGCCCCCTAGGTTTGCGAACAGGGAAACCTGAATTCAGAAAGATGATGAAATTTGTTCTAGGTCACATGGCTACCACATAGGGAAGTACTGCGAGTGTGAAGGAAGGAGTTTTAATTGGATGTTTTGGAGATACTACAGATTTTTGTTTTGTTTGTTATGGGAAATTTAGCCGACTCTCCTCCTTCAGCTACTTCTGCTATAGAAGGGAGAAAACTGACCCTGTAGATAAAAGAGTTGTGTGATGAATTGTGTCCAAATAACTATGTTGCCAGGGAGGGTTTGCTCTTAATACAATGAAAGACCTTAAGAATTATAATAGGGAATGTATAAATATCAAAATATTTATTTTCCCATTAAGCATAGCTAGTGTGTCTGTTCCTCTTTTGGGCCTTAACAACTCAATAGCACTTATATTCTATTTTCATTCAGCTAATGTTCTCTCCTGATATTAACCTGAGTTAAGGCTTTACTTTTCATGAATCCTGCCTACAGTAATTTATGAACAATGGTTGTCAGGCATGGGATAAAATGGATCCGATGAGCTCACCACAAAACACTTACAAAATAATTCTGGAGGAAAAATTTATAGAGTTACCCCTAAGATTTGTGTCTAGGGAACAGACCTAGAGAAATTTGATCAAAGATTGAAGTTGAGACCGACCATGTTGGCACTGATAAGAGTATCAGATCCGGAGGATCTTTCCAGAGATTGTAGAGCAGGCAGGAATATTACCTGAAACATTGGGAGTTGGAGTAGTTACATATTGCTGTGTTACAAACTACCCTAAACTCAGTGGCTTAACATAGCAATCATTTATTATTATGGCTTGTATACCTGTGGATCAGCTGGGTGTTCCTGATGAAGAAAGACCAGGTTTGCTTTATTTGATATGGGCCTGCTCCTGAATGCGACCTTTATCATGGGTGTTTTCTCTGAGCAGGGCTTAGCTGAGCTATGTTGGTTTTGGCAACTCTGGATTCCTTATTCTCTCATTCGGATCAGCAGACTCACCCGGGCATCTTTCCTATGGTGATGGCAGAGCTAAGGAGACCAAGCAGAAATACACAAGATCTCTTAGGATCTAAACTTGGAATTGACACACGAAATCTCTTCTTCATTACATTGGTGAAAGCAAGTCACAGGCTGAGCTTAGATTCAATGGATAGGAACATAGATTCCACTTGTTTAGCAGTACGAACTACGCAGTCACATGATCAATATGTGGAGAGAGGGGGAAATGAAGATTTGAGTCATTAATGTAATCCACCATAGGAACCTGAAAAGGGTAATGCTTTTAAATCATTTTTAAAACATCAATGGATCATTTCCAGACTTAAAAAAAAAAAAAGAAGCATTGTCTCCAAAGACAAACTCATGATATGTAAAATGTAAGTATGTCTCTGGAGTTTATTAATCCTTTGACATCCATCTGTGAAACAAATTAAAATTCCTAGCCCAGGGGGTAAGGGAGACTGAATAAAGGCGGGGCACTGTTATAGAGAGAAGAGTACCTGTCCATGATTTAGTCCAGTGGGGTGCTCCAGGTGTAAGATATGCTCATCTGTTGAGAGCAGAAGTTTTTCTAACACAGGGTTAAGTCTTGGTGTCAATAAGAATAAGATCCAGTGCCAATGTACATACAAAAGTAAGAGCTCTGTGTGGGTGGCTGTTCTAGAATGTACCACACTGACATCCGATCTTGGCATTATTTTCATTAAATACAATACTTTATGAACTTCAGCTTCATTGCTTCATTAGCATGGTGACAGGAAGTTATATTTCACTTTTCAAAATAAGATTATTTGCCTCTCCTTAATGGCCTACTACGTCTGCAGAGAACATAAGCAGTGAGAGGCAGTTAAGCCTACAGACGAGGTAGCAGAGCTGGTTTTTAAGCAACGTGACTTCTGTAGGCAGAAGTCCCCCTGTCCCCGCTAGTTAAGGAAAAGGTGGGTGGGACCAGTGGCCTGCCAACAATGCTGCTGCATGCAGTTGACAAAGAAAACTTGAGGGATTCCAATGAACTTGTAAGGCTACTTGGTGAATGTATAACAACCCCTAAACTCACATCGGTTGGTTTATTTTCAGTAAATTTACTTTCTGAGTAAAGTAAATAGAATAATATCCATTTAACCTATTTATCTTTTCTTGTTTAATGAAGTCAAAACAGAGGGATTATTTATGAAGATGTCATTTTAAAAAATGGCATATATGACATGGAAACCTCAAAAAAAAACAACTTAGAAAAAAAAAGTAGAAAAGACTAAATAATGATATTCAGTCATTTACCATCTTAGATGAGCAACTAGGGGCCTGGTACACAAAAACACAAAAATTTGTGCACTTGGCCTGTGCCCTCTCACAGTCTGGGACCCCCTCAGTGTATGTCCTACTGATAGCCACAGTCTAGCAGACGCTGTGTGTGTGTGTGTGTGTGTGCACGCATTAGTCCACTGGGGGCCTGTCCCCAGTCGCATCAGAGGCTCAGAGCAGGTGCTGTGTATATGTTTGTGTGTCTGTCTGCTGGGGGTCTGCCTCCAGCCACACCGTGGAGGCTTGGAGCAGGACCCCACTGCGTTGATATGTCAGGCTCCTGGTATGACCTGCATCTTGTTCTCTCCCTTGAGCTGTGGGCAGGGCTGTGTGCTGTCTGTCTGCCACACTTGCCTGGTCATTGATCACTGGGGTGGCCACGGGGAACAGGCCCCACTGAAGGCTGCTGGGATTCCCCCCTTGTATTTGCTCCCCTGCTCCGATCACCGTGGTAGCAGCGAGGGGAAGCAGGTCCTGCTGGGGGCTGCCTGGGGCCCGTGCGCATTAGCTCCTTTGCTCTGACCTCCACGGTGGCAGTGGCGAGGGGAAGTAGGTCCAGCTGGGGGTTGTTGCCAGGGTGACGCCACCAGCATCCTGCCCCACCACTATAGGTGTCGCCATTTTTGTCTCAGGGTGATGGGTAATTTGCATATTACTCTTTTATTAGATAGGATCATTTAATCTAGAAAACCAGAACTCTAAACTCTAACTAGGAGTGCTTGCTACAGTTTGCACTTATGTTTGCAATTCTTCTTTTTTTTTATCCTCACCTGAGGATAGTTTCCCATTGATTTTTAGAGAGAGTGAAAAGAAGGGAGGAGGGGGAAGAGAGAGTGAATGAGAAACATCAATGTGAGAGAGACACATTGACTGGTTGCCTCCTGGGCCAGGCTGGGATCCTGCGACCAAGGTACATGCCCTGACTAGGAATCAAACCCCAGACCCCTTGGCACACGAACCAACACCCTACCCACTGAGCAAACAACCAGGGCTGCACTTCTTCTTCCATGTCTGTGTTCTTTGGATCCTGAGCACCAAGGGTAATTGGATCTGTACCTGCTTTTAGTCCCTGTTGTATTCCTAGTACCTACCCCAGTGTCTAGCATACAGTAGGTACTCAATAAATCTGTCAAGTGAACAAAAAAAATACTTTCAAAGCACTTAGAACAGTTCCTTCCACACAGTAGGTGCCTTATTGCACATTAAACCTTTCAAATACTAATGAACCTACATTTATAACTAAGATCACTTTCATTGGGTTTAGCTGCATTTTCAGGGTTCCTTGGGGAGGAATAGGAACTTGAAAAGTGTGGTATTATAACAGTATAATTCTAAGTAAAGAAAAAAAAAAGTGTAATGAAGCTGAATTCAACCAAGGATTTGAAATGCCAATATGAAACCTGTTTTCCCGCAGAGGCTTTATAATGATGAAAATATTTTTAAGAAACTTTTTTTCCTTTTGACTCCATATTTAATCAAAAAAAATTTAACATATTCTATTTTACATAAAAAGTTGAGCTTATTACTAACAATAGGAATATTAATTGGTAGTCACTGTGAACTATAATACTGTCTAGCCTTTGGGATGAACAATTAATTATCACTTCTTTGTTTTTATTTTAATTAAGCACTTATGCAGCACTTTACATGTTTGATGTACTTTATCACTATTAATTACAGAATTAATGCACAAACATAAATTATACATGTTCAGCAAAAAGAATCATCTTTAAATTACGAATAAAGGAGCTGTTAGGTTTGCAGTTTTTCTCTTTCAGAAGAAAATCCTACCTACATATGAAAGAAGGTTAAAAAAACATGACTTTATAAAGAATGGCAAGACTGTAAATGTTAACTAATGGTTAACAAGAAGGACTTGCAGCATATTCTAAAATTGGATATGGTTTAACATCTTTAAAATATCTGTTGTCTTCAGGAAAACACATTTTTAGAAGCTCAGTGGTTGCTAAGTATGCCCAGCTCCCCTTGTGCAGCTGAGTCACTGAAGGAGAAGTATTTTTGCCTTTTCCTTTCTTTTTTTAAATATATATTTTTTATTGATTTTTTTACAGAGAGCAAGGGAGAGGGATAGAGAGTTAGAAACATCGATGAGAGAGAAACATTGATCAGCTGCCTTCTGCACACCCCCCACTGGGCATGTGCCCACAACCAAGGTACATGCCCTTGACCGGAATCGAACCCGGGACTCTTGAGTCCACAGGCTGACACTCTATCCACTGAGCCAAACCAGTCAGGGCAACCTTTTCCTTTCTTAGTGAAGGATTTGGGGAAGGAGAATGAGGAATGACATCTTTTCAGATAAGGTGCCTTCAGAAGCAGAAGAAAAGCCTGGGCTTGGGAATGCAGAAGGGGCTTTGTGAGGATTTTGAGCATGACACATAGAGAGTCAAGGCGAAGGGCTCTGAGTGAGAGAATGTTTGAGCTCGGCAGTCTCTCTGTGGACCCAGGGAGCAAAGGGAAGCTCTCACAAGTGAATGTGCTGAGAGGAGCCTGGCCCTGGCCAGTGTAAAACTACCCTTTCTGAGCTAAAGCAGTGTGAAAGGAAAAATGTGGGCTCTCAAACAAGGCAGTTGGGGTTCAGTTATCCAAATGACTGTGGGCAAATCCCTTCACCTCTCAGAACCTCAGTGTCCTCACCCATAAATTGGGAATGGTACATGTACATACCTCATAAGGCTGGTATGAAAATGAAGTGATTTAATTCATGTGAAGCACTTTAAACAGTAGCTGGTGTATAGTAAGTTCTCAACGAATGTTAGTCATTTCTACTTATCCCCAAACTGGGCCATTGTTTGGAAATGATGCACCAGAGGCCACTGTTTTGAAGAGAGCCTCCTTGAGGAAGATGATGGCCCTGCTCAAACAAGCATCAGAGCAGGGTCTCACTTGGTCTGCTGGCTGCTGAGGAGAGGAAGTATGTGCTAGAGAGGGGACTTGGCAGGAGGAAAGCAATGAAAACCACCCTAAATGAAGTGCTTTGAAGAAATTGGGGGCTTTCTGATTGAAGAACAAACTTATTGTTTCATCCTTGCTGCCTCCAGATATCTGAGAAAAATAGAATTGCTGCTTGACCCTGGGCAGTAGAGCTGGAAGACTTGCATATATGGGAACATAGAGTGCAGTCCTTGGAACAGACAATCCAATATATGCTTATTGAGTGGAGGGATGAATAAACGAGAAAAATTTGTATGAGAAAGAACTTTCTCACAGTTAGCATCACTGAAAGAGAGTAAGACCCTGTCGTGAGACGTGGACAAGAAATAGTATAAGAGAGAACAGTGAGTAAGAGTTGGACTCTTTAGAGTTAGGCAGACTTGGATTAAAATTTGGCTACTGCCACTTAAAAGCAGTGACCCTGGGTATTTTAACCAACTCTTTTCAGATACAAATCCCTTATCTGTAAAATGTGTACATTAGCTATACCAATCTCACAGGATGGTAGTGAAGGTTAGATGATATTACGCATGTATCATAAAATTTCAGTGTTTCATAACCATAGTAGCAGTACGAGTAGCTATTCTTACCGCCAGGCTGGGTAAATACAGGTCAAGACATTATAGATGGACCTGGGGGATCAGCTCACAGATGGGACCAAATGACTTTCAGCTTTCCTTCAAATGATGGGTCCTGGGATCCTATTTGTAGTAACTCTATACTCGGTTTTAGAAACTTCTTACAGTAGTAAATGTGTGCCTATATATTAAAGAGAGAGGGAGAAATCTGTCTGGGAATAGTAAGGACTACAGCCCTTGGCCAGGGAAATGATTAGCAATGGTAGTGCATCTGAGGAGACATTATATCTGAGACCTCCATTTTATTGGTGCTGTACTCTAGCTACAAAGTTAACCAGCCATAGAACTAGCCATTGGAAACCAGAGGTAAAAAGAAACGAACTTAGGGAAGTTTCCCAGCAGCCATGCGCTTAACTGATAAGCTCTGGGTCACTCTGTATATGGCCATTCTCCATGGTCTCTCTATTTCCAGCACTGGATCAATTCTAAATTCCTTTATTCTGTTATTGATGTGCTCACTCAGTTCTCTTTGGTGCTACAGGCTCTAAGCTGAAACTTCTGCTGCTGGAAGGAATAAAACAGATCCAACCTGTGGTCCTAGAGGGCAGAACCCAGGTCCAGCATGTGAGCACACTGCCAGGTGGGGTGAGGGAGAATTTTTCATTTTAGTCATCTCAGGGCCACCGTGTTGCATAATTCCAGGAAGTGTCACTAACATTGTGGCTATGTGCTGCAGCATCCCGGACCAGCATGGAGGTCTTTAAAGTTACTACATGCCTGTCACCAGAGATGGCCCAGAGGAGGCTGGGAGACCACGAAGTTATGAAGATTAAACTAAATGTTGGCTCTCTTCAATTGAGAACTTTTAGATGCTAAAACATTTTAAGACATAGCTTTTTGCCTCCTTTTGGGAACTTATATTTTTTTCCTAGGAAGAGGACTCAATTAAGAGGAAGTACATGATTATAATTTAGTGCCATCACAGTTGCACAGGTCGTGCATTAGGTATTCTCTCATTTGAAATAAAACATTATTTTCTTAATATGGCCAACTCAGGAAAGAGCGTTTACCAAGGACACTGCATTTGTTTGGAAAGGAAAAAAGTGCATACTATCGAAATCATATTCACAGACATGAAAAGAGTTTCTCTTTCCACATTTGAATACATGCATTTTAAATTACAGATTGGTAAGGCTTGAGCAAGTACAATCTGTTACACACAACTGCCTGGTCAGAATCTAAGGTGGATGATAAAAAAAAAAAATAAGAAGAAAGACAGGATGAACTTGCTCATTTTGGTATGTGTTAACCTATTAATCTGAAGAGCCTGATATGGGAGCAGAGTCCCAACATGTGGTAGAATAGTTGCTTCTAACACGTGATGTTTATTTTGGAAACCTTTGAGGATTTCAGTAAACTCTATATAGCTCCATAGTAAATATCTCATACATATACATGTACATCATGCATGTACTTTTACATACTGAATCCATTTCATGGACAGACCTTGGAATCCCTGTACTCCGCACAAAGAACCCATGTGTAGGGTAGCCTTTATTGCTTGACAATTGTGCTCCTGCTGTTTCTAGAGTGAAGATTTTGCTTTTGCAACTTGGCTGGATTCTCCCCAAGAGTAGGAACCTCATTTGTCTTTCTAGCACATCGGTGCCTAGTACAATGCCAAATGTAAGGGTAAGTGTTTAATAACTTGAAGCCAAATGAATAAATGTTGAAAGATTGATTCCAAAGTTAGACCCAGAACTAACATTTTCCCAACCACCCCAGGCCTAAAGAAAAACCATGTTTTTATATGCTTTTTTCCTCTTGTTGAAGTTACTCCCTGGACAAGCAAGACCTTTCAACGCCTCTACTTGAAGGAGAATACGAATTCTTTCACTCCAAAAAGAATCTAAAACCTGGCTCCAAACAGGAGTTTTCGAACCAGGGAGAAACAGCCCCAAGCATGCAAACATCGCAAAGCCTCCAAGTAAACTGACATTAAAGGGTGGCTGTGCCAGGAGTTCCGAGGAGCTTAAGAAAGTCGCCTTGGGGAGGGTTTAAGGGAGGTCTCCCACTGAGTTTCCTGCAGTGCCCTAGTCACGTGGCTAGGTTTTAGAAATGTGTCTGCCTCCTTGTTCTTGGCCAACCATTCCCTCAGCCAAAAACAATTGGGACACAAGGAATGTGTTCCTCAGAAGAGCAAATGTTACAATGGGGCCCTTTGTGAGCCCTCCTGGAAGTTCATGGTGCTCCAGCTCCAGGGCTGGGATTCACAAGCTGGGGTGAGCCTTTGACATGAACCTGGATGCTCTTCCAGACTGTGGCTCAGCCCCTGAAAAGTGGAAAATGCCACTGAGACAGCTGGGAGCAGTTCAGAGAAGTCAGGGTAGGAGTGCTGCCCTGGGCCAAGATCCCTTCTGAGGAAGGACAAGCATGAAAGAAGGAAAAGGTGCCTACTGACTAGTTTCACGGAGCAACAATGGGCCTCTTGTGACAAGAAATAAGGGGAATTCAGCTGCTCAGCTGCCCAGCTGCCCAGATCTGACCTTTTGGGTCTGGGCCAAGTAATACTTATGCTGCCCAGGGTTGAGATGCCAGCACTGGGCTCTCCATAAATCCCTTTCAAGGCATATTTGTGAGCATTTGAGTTCTCAGAGTCTGGAAGACAAGGCTTTTGTGGCCCATATTAAGCATGAGACCCTGGGCAAAGAATTCATTGAGCAATATGGTTTCTTCCCCAACTGTGAATTTAATCATCATTTATTTTACATTGGCTTTGAACAAAAACGAATAATACTCAGTTCTTTTTCATTAAGCACGTGCAGTCTAGAGAGGAGCGGTAGATATGAATCCAAGCAATTGCCAAGGCAGGACAAGATGACACAAAGGCAAATGGAGGAGGAGAAGTTGTTTGAACCAAGATCTAAAAGCAACCAGAGAGAGGAAAATAGATCGTGCACGCTCCACCCAACCTTCAGAGTCTCTGGGAATAAATAAACACATGATTATACAGATAAAGTGCTCAGATTTATTCGGAAGAAAACATTTGTATACTTGAGACCTTAGTCTTTGATCATCATTTAATGTAATGACAGCACACTGCTTGTCTGATATATCTCCATAGCCTTGTTTTAGCCACTTATGAGGAGCCAGCTGAGGCCTCACAAATACTGAATTATCCCCTATGAGAGAAGATGAAGATAAGAGTTAAGGTGGGAACACTAGTTTTCAGACAGGAAGCTTCCATACCTTTGCATCACATTAACATTTTCTACATCCTCAAGACATAATGTTTTGCAGTGGGATAGTCAGGCTGACTTCAGTTTAAATTCTTTTTCTGCCAATGCTACATGTGTGATCTGGCTACTTAGATTCTCTGACCCTGAATTTCCTCACCTGGGATATGAGAACAATTTTATTCCCACAGGGTTGCTGTAAAGAGTAAAAGCAGTAATGCTTCCAAAACTCCAGCACCTATCATATTCTCAGTGCAGGTTAGCTTCCCTCCTGACGTGTCTTGGAATTGCGACTCTTGATAAGCCTAATTCAATCACCCATCATGATCCCCAATCTATAGTGATATTTCCATACTTTCTACTATAACTTGCATTTGTTTCACGTATAAACCAAACTTCCTGGACTTGCGTAAGTTGTATGTAAGCCTTGGACTTACAGCTAACTGAGGTACAAATGACCACAGGGAGACTACGGCCACTAGGACCATTAGCCCACCCACTCATTCTCTCCCTTGGCAATTGTTCACAGGGTCTGCCTCAGATATTATCTCCAGAAAGAGCTTTTATTTGGTCAATATAATACATTTTTCACCACCTCTGACAACCTGAATATGAGAGTAAACAGAGCCAGTGGGAGCCAAATCTTTTGATTTTCACGGGCTTAGTTCAAGCTATAGGAATGTTTATGGCATTGGAAGAGTCTACTCTTAGAGAGTTGATACCACAGTGGCTGCCTCTATCCACATCATCCCACAATGAATGTGTTAGTGCTGGCACTGCTGTCAGAAAACAGGGCCCTGCTGGGGAAGACCTGACAAGGGGCATCTCTGATCCTTGAAGTGTGGACCAGGAACATCTTTTTATCAATCATGGACAAGCACTTGAGCTACTTGATGAAAAGTAGAACCATGGGATTCAGTGCAGACCTACTGGACGGGGCGATGGATTAGCATGCTTGACATGTTCTCTTGATTATGGTGTTTGCCATCCAGATGGGTATAACAGGGGCCTTCCACCAGCCTCAAGTAATTGCCACCAATAAGCTTCATGTTAGCGGAAGGACACTGGCTAGAACTGAGGCAGGCGAGAGGTGCAGGTGAAGTCACGGTTAGGGCGGAGCCAGGGTTTTGGAAGAGGTGACTAGTCTGGAGTGTGTTATGTTTGGCACAGAGGGGATGGCAGATGCCCAAGGTTAAAACAAGACAAGAGGTTGGAATCATGCTGAGTTGACACAGCAAAGGAAACAAAGAACTGGAGCAAGCTGTGGTGAGAGGATGGAGCCAGACCAGAGCATGCGCAGGATAGTGCTGCTTCCAGAGGTGTCCGGGTCCATTTTAATTTCAGTGGTAAATTTTCTAACCTTTCCTTCTTGCTCCTCATGTAATCCCAGCGGATTCAAATTATTCTCAAGGTTGCTTGCCCATGCCCTATAAGAGAAGAAAGCAAGATACAAGGTGCCTAATGAGAGAATAAGATCACCCTTGTTTGTTTTCAAAATTCTCCAAACAATCCTGAGTCCCAGTGTCCAGATCCTGTCTGTCACTGCGTTCTGATCATGGGACATTAAACACCAGCCACAGGCCGCATTGGGGCAAAGAGCAGAGCCACAAATCAGACAGTGCCCTGCACATTCGGGGTATTAATCCTGACAGAAAGATCTTTAGCACTGTATGGATTAGTCAATGTAAATTCATTAACTACTTGTCATGACTGTAATATAATCTGGCCTCACCGTGAAGATTCGACAGCGCGGTGTTAATCAGATCTACAGAGAAAATAACACATTTCTGTTAGGAATCAACGACTGACTGTTCTCCTTGCCAGAATGGAGGATCTGGGGCTTTCCGGGGTTGGGTTAGGGCGGGGGGGGCGGGGGGGGGAAGGAAGATGCCATTTTGCACATCCCTGGCAGGGACCCCTGTCTGAAGAAGAGCATCCAGACCGTGACAAGTAGAAAGTACCTTCCATTTCCAGCAAACCTCGCACCCTCCACATAATGGAAGCCCAACAATCTCCAGGCCCCATCAGAGAGGGTTTCACAGATAATACAGAGATTGTATTCTGCAGGGTTGAACCTTTTCTCCTAGGATGAGCCATTGTCAGGTTTTAATCATGCACATTAGCCAGCCATTAGGATCCTGCCCAGCTTCCCACAGCCAGGGATGAGAGGGGAGAAAGACTGTGGTGGGGCGGCACCCCACTGCTGAACTGCTCACCATGTAACTCCCTGCATGAAGCACCTTGGGTCAGGGCTCCAGCAGTCTTAGATCTCCAGCACTGCATCTGCCTATTTCTCTAGGTTGAGCCAGTCCTGAGCCCAGCAGGACTTGAAACTTAAGAATTTAACATTCACTAAAATCAGAGGCAAGCCAGCACCAACTTCCCAGTCAGGGGGTCACCGTTTCAGCAGAAACATAAATTTGTATTTCTATAGCTTGGTGCACTGGGGAGTCAGTAAGAAGGTGGCATTGAGGACTCTGTAGGAAGGTGGCTTTGAAACAGATGAACACAATGGAAGTTACTATAAAGTGTTTCTTTTCTGTCCTGAAAGTCACAGCCTTTACAAATGTGGAATGAGTGAATACTTAAGATTTTTAATATTTTAGGATTTGTATACATTCCCCATCTCTCCCAATGTGTTCTTTATCTCAGCTTGCACTGTTCTTTTATCTTTCTACAGATCTATGTTTTATTTGAGCAGAGTAACTACCTAAGGGCTCATGCACAGTAGGTGCTTCATAAAGTTCTGTTGAATGATAGAATGGCACACGTGTATTTTCTTATCTAAGAATTATTACTACAATGTGAGTTCATCTATTTCTAGCTTGAAAGTTTTTCTTTTTGTACCTGTGTCTACTGCTTCAAAACATTCTGCCTGTGGTATTCAGTTGTGTTAGCTTAGCCTTTTCACCTTTAACCTGCTCATTTAGGATGTTGTCAGTACTCTAGAATAGCAAAAAAAGAAAAAAGAAGCTTTACATGTTCCTTTCTTACAAAAGTCTCTCTTCACGCTTTTCTCTTCCTTAGATTCCAGTCCATGTTAAATTCAGTGGTAAGATTTCTTATCTTTCTTTCTTGCTCCTCATTTAATCCCCAGTGTACTCAATGCAGTAAATTGGGGCAAATGTATGAGCTCTTTATCTCTAACTTGATGGTCTCCCCTTCCAGTATAGGAAGTCCAAGCAGGTGGTGAAACAGAGCATCCCAACCAGCATAGTGTCCAGGATGGTCCAGGGAAGAGTTCACCTGCAGGTCAACAGCTGCAATTTGCTAATGGGAACTAAATGAAGAGCCAAATAATGAACAACGAAAGCAGATAACAGCCAAAGAATCAAAGCTCGACACACAGGGCACTCCAGCAAAACCAGAACATAGCTATTGTTCCAAAATAATAGGTATTAAAGCAAGACCAAGTTATTGGAACTGAACAGTTGGCCTCAGAGTAAGTTAAATAGAACCAAGCCTCGTGTTCAAAGCCAACATGTTCCCTGAGCATCAAAATTGAGCTTGTAGTTACCTCATGACCTAGGTTGAGAATGAGTGGAGAGCTCAAGTAAGTGGTGGACATGACACCTACAGAGGGAAGAACTAGCTGTGAAGATAAGCAGCAGCCAGTTACAACCCAATTGACTTACAATGAATTCAGCTGGAAAGGTTAGCAATTGTCCTCTCTAAACGTGCTAGTGTTGAATTTAAAAATTAGACCGAAAAACAGCACTGGATTATGAGAGGGGAACAGTTATGTGTTATATGTTAACATGTAATATTTACCTTCAAAAAAGTGCCAGTTATGAAGGACTCTAAATGTGGTTTCTATGAAAAATTAATGCTGTTGGCACATGGTGAGTGGGTCCCATTTGATGTAAGCATTTCTCAGTGAGCCTTTCACTGCTAAAATCAGGACCAAATAGAAGGAAGATAATAGGACCTTCTTCTAGAGCCATCCTGTTCTCCCCATTTATCAGTGAGATTATTCTGCCCATTGCCCATCCCCCCTATCCCCAACTTCTGACTGGAAGCTCTTTAGGGAGATTGGGAAAGACTGTGAGGATTATTCAATTTACATATTGGATTCTGGGAATGTTGCTTTCCTTCCTTCCTTCCTTCCTTCCTTCCTTCCTTCCTTCCTTCCTTCCTTCCTTCCTTCCTTTCCTGATGGTTCATTCACATTAATGATAGAATCACAATATCATAGGATGTTGAGGCTCTTCCTTTTGCTTCTAAGGAAAATGAGGCCTCAACGAAGGGAGGTACCTTCTTGAGTTTTTACAGCAATTGAGATACAGAGGTAAGTCATGAGGTAGTTTGAGTTCCACAAGCACAGGGACCAAGTCTATATCACCATCCTATAGCTTTGTTGCCCAGCATAGGACCTGCAGGGCAGGGGCTAAAAACAGATATGGAAAGAATGAAAGAGGAAAGGAAAGGAAAGAAGAAGGAAGGAAGGAAGGAATTACTGTGTGATGGATGAGGATTTTTTAAAAGAGTGTTGAGGGTAATTGTTCAGGGTTCAGGAAGAAAAAGTCAATAGGCATAGTTTTATTTTTTTTGAGACTGAAGTTTTGAATCAAATCCCAGAACTCAGATTCCAAAAGAGACAAGAATAATTATCTTTCAAATTCTCATTGAGTAGTGTGACCTTTCTTTGGAAATTTTCAGTACATAATTTTGGAGATGCTAGTTGGGAGTGAGATTTTTTTTCCTGATAAAACAAGTACAGACCACTTCAATTATCCCTGGGGAAGGGATTCTGGTTTTTCCCTCCTCCACTCTTTCACTGAACTCTTCCTGCCTTGTGAGGAACTCTGGGGAGGAACAGATGTGCCTGAGTCTTCCTTTTTCTCTAATAAAGTTTGTCATTGACTGAAAACTAAAGTGCCATCCTCCTCCCTGCATGATTAATGCCCAGGCAGCCTCTCCAAGCTTTGGACTGCTGAGCCACTAGTGAGGAATGGAGCCCCATTGCCTCCTTTCCAACGAGGCACAGCCAATGCACACGCACACAACTGCATACCCCGCTCACCACACATTCACGTGTACACATGCACACATACACCAAACTGCTCTGTGCTTGTACCAGCCTGGGTCAACACTTAGCTAAGGGAGAAGGGTTTTCATTTCTTTACCTCTTACAGGGCCTTCCTGATTACTTTCTTGCTCTCTGCAGGTGGAAGCAGCTGAAATAAAGTTGGTATTTTCCTTCTTTGGGAAATGTAGTGAAATACAGACACATCAGAACCAGACATCTTAGGTAAGAGGGCCATCCTGGCCTGCCCAAAAGAACAGGAAGATGTGACTATTCAGTTTCTGCTGAAGACTGGGCACTGTCTTAATACTGATGGCACTTAAGTTCCAATCCTTGTCAGTTTTGGGCCAAGTCCCTCCACGTGTGCCTGCTACATAGTAGGTACTTGATAAATACATTTTGAAAGAATGAAGAACTCTGGATAGTTTTTAGGAAAATACATAATCTTTTCTTGTATACACTGCCTGGAATATCCATCTTACCTCTACTCCTTCCCCAGGCAAAGCCCCATTTATACGAGTACCTAGGAGCCTGGTGCACAATATATTGTGCACTCAAGGCAGCGGGGGGGGGGGGATCTCTCAGCCCGGCCTGTGCCCTCTCACAGTCTGGGACCCCTCGGGGGATGTCCACCTGCTGGCATGCCTGGCCAGCCTGGGTGAGGGGCTGATGGCAGTTTGCAGGCTGGCCAAGCCTGCCACACCCACCCCACACACCCCACAGCCTGCCACCTGCCCCGCAAGCCCTACCTGCCCCACTGCCTGTGCCACACCTGCCTCCGTGGTTGCACTGCTGGCCTCCATCTTGGCTGACTTAATTAGCCACTCTGATTGGCTGGTGGGTGTGGCTTGGCTGGTGGGCGTGGCTTAGGCACCCTGGAGAAACGGTTAATTTCAATATTACTCTTTTATTAGAGTAGATAGTATTTCAAGGGCCAACTCAATGTCATCACTTTGATATTTTTGTATAGTCTCCATTCTAAGTGCTGGTATTACTACTTCCTAACCCTCATAGCAATTCGCTTTTACTAGAGAAATGTACACATTGATTTGCAATTATATAGTCACATATTTTTGTCCTCCATTGGTAAAGAGAGTTTCAAAGGCAAACACACCATTTGTTCACTTCTGTTCTCTAGCATATATTAAACTTGCGATAAGCCACTGTAGTACAGTGAATACAGTGATGCTTCTGGCATCAGACAACCTTGGTTTGAATCCTACCTTTGCTATTTGCTAATCATGCAGACTTGGTCAATTTCTAACTTTGTGTCTTCCTTTCATTTTTGTAAAATAGTGTCAACAATATCCATCTCCTAGTTTTTCTAAAGGCTTTAATTAATTACAACATATAAAGTGCTTAAACTCTTCTTTGTGCAAATTAAGCATTCATAAACATTCACTTTTATTTTTTACTAAGAGCCCGGAGCACAATATTGTGCACTGGGGGTCCCTCAGCCCAGCCTGTACCCGTCTATCACGCCCTCCCCACCCCACACACACCACCCACCACCCACCCATCAGCCTCCCCACCCCACACACACCACTCGCCACCCGCCCATTGTGCCCGTCCACCCCACACACCCTGGCCCATCACCTGCCCCGCACAACCCACTCACCCTGCTGCCTGCACTGCTGCCGGCCTCCATCTTGGCTGAGTTAATTTGAATACAGCCACTCTGATTGGCTGGTGGGCATGGCTTAGACATTCCATAGAAACGGTCAATTTCAATATTACGCTTTTATTAGAGTAGATTTAGAATGATGTTTAAAGTTCACATTTTAAAATTTCTTTTTAAAAATATACTTTTTTCTCCACAACTTCTCCAACACTTGTTATTACTTGTCTTGTTGATAACAGCCATTTTAACAGGTGTGAGGTGGTCTCTCATTGTAGTTTTGATTTGCATTTCCCTATTAGCTAGTGAAGCTGAGCATCTTTTAATATATCTTTTGGTCATTTGTATGCCTTCTTGGGAGAAGTATCTGTCCAGGTAGTCAGGCTAATTTTTAATTGGATTATTTGTTTAGTGTTGAGTTGCATGAGTTCTTTTTATATTTTGTGTATTAACCCCTTGTCAGAGTTGTTGTTTTCAAATATCTTCTCCTATTTGGTTGATTGCCTTTTGTTTTGTTGGAGGTTGCCTTTGTTGTTCAGAAACTTTTTAGTTTGATGTAGTCTCATTCACTTATTTTTGTCTATACTTCTCTTGCCTTTGGGGTCAAATTCATATAATCACCTTACTCATATGTGGGATATAAAACTGAAAGTGACAAATGAACAAAGAAAACACATAAACAAAAACTCATGGACACAAATAATAGTAGAGTGTTTACCAGAGGGAAGGGGGTAGGATTGGTAAAGGGAATTAAATACATGGTGATGGAAGAAGACTTGACTTTGGGTGGTGACCACATTATGCAATATATAGGTGAAGTATCATACAATTGTACACTTAAAACCTAGATAATTATATTAATGAATGTCACTCCAATAATGTTAATTAAAAACAAATAAACAAAAAATAAGTAAATATGTAATTGTCTTGAGATTGTTTAGTATTTAAGCAATCTTTTCCCAATAGTAACCCTTGATTTCTGTTGTGGAGCTCACCTGACCCTAAATCCTAAATCTCAGTCTCCGTAGTTTTCCCAGAACTACATTCTTTCCTTCTTAGTACAGTGGGCTTATAAAGCAGGTCTAGCCAACCATTTCTCTGGACCCATGATGAGGTTTGAGATGGACACATGACCTCATCACAACAACCAGAAAGATAGTGTGAAACTTTTGTTGGGTGCTTGGGATAGAGGCGGATGCCCATTCCTTCCTGGACTAAATCTGGAAATGTTTGAGTCACTACTCAAACTGTCTTATTTCCTGGAGGGCAGTGCTTATCTGAGAAGAGGATCAACAAGGAGGGAAACTGGATCAAGAGATAGAGAGGGGAAAACTGGATCTCTGACATCATTGTCTGAGCCCCTGCAATACTCCTGAACTTTTTCCTTTATGAGACCTGAAGATGGATGTATAATCCCTCAATTTAGTGACTTAAAACAATGGTAAAATGTATTTTGCTCACACATCTACAATTTGGGCAGGGCTGAGCATGAAAGCTTCCACTAGATGTCAAAGGTGGTGGCCAGAGGGCTAGGGGCTATAATCATCTGAAGGTATGGTGGCTGATGCTTGTCATCAACAGGATACATTGGTTCCTCTCCATGTGGGCCTCTTCAGGTGGTCCTTCCTCATGGGCTAATCTGGGCTTGCTCACATCATGGTGCCACCTCTTCCTCCAGGGACATCCCACTTCCACCACAAATATGAGAGAGAGTCAGGCAGAAACAGCATCCTTTTTATGGAAAGTCACTCAGCACCAGTTCTGCCATTCTCAATTGGTTGGAGCACTCACACAACAACTCATGTTCAAGAGTAGGGGAAGGGCAGTGTTCCAGAAGAATGCGTGGGAATGGAAATATGACTGTGGCCATTTCTGGGAAATACAATGTGCCACATGTCAGTCTGGGTTAGACTTTCTATCTCTCATCACAGAAAGAATCTTAACTATGCAAGGCTGATAAACATTTGTTGAACAGATGAGTTAATTGTTGAAAATCTGCTTTGCCTAAGCTTGTGGAGTTTATTGTTTTTCCCTGCAAATAAACCACAACTTTTATCATCTTTTGTTCTGCTCCACATTTTGTTCTGGGAAAAAAATTATCTTATTTGGGGAAAGCCTAACAAACAGTGGCTATAATTAAATGCACTCAACTAATTAGCCTTGCCAACCAGGGCAGCTCACTTCTGCAAGTCTTCAGCATGAGATGTATTTGTACAAACTTTTATGCCTCTCAAAACACTCATACCCATGACAATTTGTAGCCAATCCAACCAGGAGGGGCAGGTAGTGTTAACTTTGTCACCTGACCTAGTTTAAAGATTAACAGAGCTTGATAACTAAAGATTGATATTACTATGTACTAGACTGTATTGATTTTAATAGAAGTTCTAAGTACATACACTTGTAGGGAAAACTGGGATAAACCAAAATGAAATGAGGCTGTTGTTTTTTTATTTTATTTTACTCTAGAAGTGTCGAAGTGCTTAGTTGTCATTTACCAACAAGGGCTATGCTTTAGCTAATTGGACCATAGAACATTTTCTTCTAAGACTCTCATGCTCACTTCAGGTGTCCCTAGGAGAACAATTTGAAACATAATGACACTAGTGGCCCAGTGCACAAAATTCGTGCACATTAAAAGGGGATTAATTAGAGGAAATATTTTAATATTGCTATTTGCCCTTTCTCTATAATAGAAGTGTCAGAGATTAAAGAAAATTAGTAAAACGTATATGAAAATCTTTCTCCTGTCAGAATATGGGGTGCACCATGGAACGCAGAGTCAAGTCTTCAACCACTCACGTTCACCTCAAAATCGCTTGAGACCCAAACCTGGATGGCTCCCCTTCATTGGGCTAGATCCAGACCCAGCCGGTCCCACCCTGTCAAGCCCTGCCAGGTAGGGGGGTGCAGCTTCAGGTCCCCTGGGTGTCAGGGCAGGGGGCACAGCCTGAGGTCCTCTATCAAGCCCTGCTGGGCAGAGGGAGTGGCCTGTGATCCCCCAGTCTGGCGCTGGGGCAGGGAGCACAGCCTGAGGTCCCCTGGCCTGGTGCTGGGGTTGGGGGCATGGCCTGAGGTCTCCTGGCCTGGGGCCAGGGTGGGGGGCATGGCCTGAGGTCCCCCAGCCTGGCACCAGGGAAGAGGCTGCAGCCTGAGTTCCTCTGGCCTGGTGCCAGGGTGGGGGAGCAGCCTGAGGTCCTCTGTCAAGTCCCATGCAGGAGGTGGGTGGGTGCACAGCCTCAGGTCCCTGCTGATTGCTCCTTAAGGCTCATTATGGGACCTTAGCCTCAGCTGTGGGTGCAAATTGACCAGAGTGATGTCAATTTGCATATTCTCTCTTTATTATATAGGATTCCTAAGACAGCTCTTGGAGGTAACCATAAACATTTTGTATTTTTTTTATCTACTTGCCTTTTTTTAAGTGTTTTTATTATTTTCTCCAGCCGATTAAATTTCATAGTTTTCATATAAACACTCCACAAATGGTGTCCATATGAGGATGACATCTTCTGATTCATTTGGGGAGTAACTGCTATCTTCCTGGGTGGGATAATGTCTTTCATCTGCAGAATGTATGACTATGGTGTGTGGTAATGTAGACATGCCATTGAGCAAGATAAGTCTTCCTGCCACCAAGAGAGGTGCCTTTTCCCAAATCAGAGCTGCTCTAATTCTTTCTGACAGTCTCATGGGTGTGCTGTATCTGGTATATATTTCCTAGCTCTGGAAACTAGATCCAATCCTTCAAACCAGGACTTCCTTTTAAAGGCAGCCCTATGAGCCAGCAAACAAATGGTGGCTATTCACTTTTCTGCATGAACAATGTTGCTTTTCCAACACTCATTTGCTGTGTTTCTTTAGTTATAGTTTGCTTGGAACTTGTCCGTTTTGTGATTGGATATTCTAACCAGAAAGGTGAGTGAAGCAGCTCTAGCAATGTTGGCTTCCTCTTTGCTTTATTTCCTAACTTGGTGTACTGTACTTGCTGCTCCCCACCCCAACACCGCAAGCATTCTTGTCAGGAAACTCCCCTATGGTTCACATGGTATTTGGTACCCATTGTTATCAAATATTTACAAGCTGTCAGCTCTCACTATGTGACACAGACCAGACCACATTGGGTTGAGCATCTACCAGAAATTTACAATTCTTTTGTTGAGGTTTTCTGATGGTGAAGATATCACAAACAGCAGGAAGAAATTTTATCCACCAGAGAATGACACAGAAGAGTCACTCTCTTCCAAATAACTCTCTCTTTAAAAGAAAATTCAGACCAGTAATACAGGGATTATTGGAAAAGAGATTATGGTTCTTATTTAGGTCATGTGAGCAATGATGAGAAAAGGGCAAGGAGGTGAACAATGGGCAGAGAAGGTAGATGTTTGGGTACAGCTTTGCTCAAAGTATTTTCCAATTAACATTCTGCAGAATGTTAATAGTCATCAACTGAAAAAGAGATTGACTAGTCAAATGAGCTTAGAAAATCGGCAGTTCAGAACATTTTTACTACAGGACTTATCAGAGCCTTTTATACATTAATGTACTTTGTGCATCCCCCCAAAAGGAGATGTTACAAAAAGACAATGTTCTAGATATTTCACATTAATTAACTTACTTTAATTAATTCTATAAAGTAGGTAGTATTAGTACCTCCACTTTTCAAATGAAAAATCGAGGCAGAAAGACATGACATTCTTGCCTAGAATCATTCAACAAATAGGTAGTATGATCAGAAATTAAACCCAAGCCATCTGACTCCCAAGCTTTCCTCCTAACCCACCATATTTCACTGACTTGATAAATATTGAGGAAGGTGTAACTGCCCATAAAATGATTTTATAGAGTAGATGCTTGGAGTAGAGCATCTCTAATGGAGACACATTTTTACCTTTTCATGTGACAGTCATATTCCTGACTCTTTCTAATGACACCAGATTCTCCCACTTGCCTTATGCTCTTAAGCATGAAATGAATGGCATACCGGAGGGTACTGCGAATTATGGGGTTAAGTCTGATGGTTCCTTCTTGGCCTTGGAAAACTAACACTTTGGCCTTCTTGTTGCTTAAGATATCCTTAAATTATATTCCAAAATTTCATGTGCTTTTAAAAAATTAATAGACTTTATTTTTATTTTTAATAGTTTATTTTTAAAGTATTTTTATTTTTAGGTTTATAGAGAAGTTAACTGGAAAGTACTGACCACCTTCTTCCCACTCCCTCAATTTTCCCTATTATTAACATCTTGCATTGTTGTGGTACATTTGTCACAATTGATGAATCAATACTGATATATTATTATTAACTAAAGCCTAAGGTTAACATTAGGGTTAACTTCTTATGTTATACAGGTCCATGGGTTTTGACAAATGCATAATATCATGTATTCACCATGACAGTATTATGGAGAATAATTTCATTGCCCTAAAAACCCCCTGTGCTCCACCAATTATTAATCCCTCTCTTCCCATTCCCAAACCCCTGGTAACTACCTTTCCAGAATGTCGTAGAGTTAGAGGCATGCAGTGTGTAGCCTTTGATGATTAACTTTAATTAGTATTATAAACTTAAGGTTCCTTTAAGTCATTTTCTACTTAGTATTTCATTTCTTTTCATTACTGAATAATATTCCATTATATGGATGTACCACAGTTGGTTGATCCTTTCACCTTTGGAAAGATAATCTTGGTGCTTCCGAGTTTTATTAATTATGAAATAGTTGGTATAGACATTTGTATGCAGGTTTTTCAGTGAATGTAAACCTTCACCTCATTTAGATAAATACCTAGGAGTGTGATTGATGAGTTGTGTCAGTTAAGAAATTGGTCCATTTCATCTTTTACCAAAATTGTGGGAATGGAGTTGTTAATATTATTTTGTTATTGCCTTAATGTCCATTAGATCAGTAGTAATGGTCCCTCTTTCATTGCTGATATTAGTAATTTGGGGTTTTTTTTTTCCTTTTTTCTTGGTTAGCCTAGCTAAAATGTTTATTTTATTGATATTTACTAAGTATCAGCTATTGTTTTCATTGATTTTTATTAATGATTTTGTATTTCAATGTCATTGATTTCTGCTCTAATTTTTAATTGTTTATTACCATCTTCTTACTTTAGGTCTAATTTACTCTTCTTTTTTCTATTTTCCTAAAGTGAAAGCTTTGATTATTGATTTTGATCTGGCTTGTTTTCTAATATGTGTATTCAATGCTATAAATTTCCCTCCAAGTACTGCTATTGTTGCATCTCACGCATTTAGATACTGTTTTCATTTTCATTTGGTTCCAGACATTTTGAAATATCTCTTGACACTTTTTTGGTCTATGAGTTATTTATATTTGTGTTGTTTAATTTCCAAATACTTTAGGATTTCCCAACTATTTCTCTTGATTTCTGGTCTAATTCAATTGTGGCCTAAGAGACTATATTTTATATATTTTTTAAAATATATTTTATTTATTTTTTTACAGAGAGGAAAGGAGAGGGACAGAGAGCCAGAAACATCGATGAGAGAGAAACATCAATCAGCCACCTCTTGCACACCCTCAACTGGGGATGTGCTCGCAACCAAGGCACATGCCCCTGACTGGAATCGAACCTGGGACCTTTCAGTCCCCAGACCGACGCTCTATCCACTGAGCCAAACTGGTCAGGGCTATATATTTTATATTTTAAAAAATATGTGAGAATAGGTTTTATGGCCCAGAATATGGTCCAATTTGGTAGATGTTCCATGTGTGCTTAAGAAAAATGTGTATTCTGCTATTGTTACACAAAATAGTCTATAAACATCAAATGGATTCAGTTGATTGATAGTGTTGTTCTGTTCAAATCTATTTTTATATAGTTGACTGCTAAATCTGTCAATTACTGTTCCAGCAATGATGAAACCTCCAAGTATAATAGTGAATTTGTCTGTTTCTCCTTGGAGGTCTATCAAGTTTTGTCACATGTATTTTGATGCTCTGTTGTTGGACACATACATATTACAGATTATTATATCTTCTTGGAAACTTGACCTCTTCATTATTATGTTATGCCTGTATTTTCAAGTCTGAAATTAATATAGCCACTCAAACTTTGATTAGTTTTAGCATAGTATATCTTTCTCCATTCCTTAACAGGTTTTTTATAGAAGACACTAGAGGCCCAGTGCACAAAAATTTGTGCACTCAGGGGGGAGGGGTTCCTCAGCCCAGCCTGTGCCCTCTCGCAGTCTGAGACCCCTCAGGGGATGTCCACCTGCTGGAGTGCCTGGCCAGCCGGGATGAGGGGCTGATGGCTGTTTGCAGGCTTGCCAACCTCCCCAGTGGGAACCCTCACCCCATAGGGGTGTAGCCAGCCTGGGTGAGGAGGTGAGGGCCGTTTTCAGGCTGCCCACAGCTCCTTCAGGGTTCGGGTTCCTACTAGGATTCCTGGCTGGAAGCAGGTATCTGGGATTTATTTAACTTCTATAATTGAAACTTTGTTGCCTTGGTCCCCTGCTCAAAGCTTGGGTTGCCCTTGGCAACCCAAGGTCCCAGCCCCGAAGGTATCTGGGGTTTGTTTATCTTCTATAATTGAAACTTTGTAGCCTTGAGTAGAGCTCAGGGCCCATAGGGCCCTGGCTTCCTCCATTGCTGGGGCAACTCCAGCTCCATGGCTGCTGCCATCTTATTTGAGTTAATTTGCATATTTGCTCCTGATTGGTTGGTGGGCATGGCTTGTGGGTGTAACAGAGTGAGGATTAATTTGCATATTACTCTTTTATTAGGTTAGATATAGTTCTTCATTAATTTTTAAATCTATTCTTTAATTGGAGTATTTAGACCATTCACATTTAAAGTTACTATTGATATAATAGTTGGCTTAATAGCTATCATAATTTAATATTTCAGTCAATTGCTCTTTGTTCTGTTTCTCTCTCTCTTTCTCTTGTCTTCCACTCTTTTTCTGCCTTCTAAACAGTTTTAATTGAGCATTTAATATGATTCCATATTCTTTCTTTTCTTATAGCAAATATAATTTTATTTAAAAATTTTAGTGGTTTTACTAAAGTTTTCAGTATAAATTTACAGCTAATCCAAGTCCACTTTGAAATAACAGAGTTCTTTATAACAGAGTTTGTTCATTTCCTCCCTTCTATCTCTTATAACATTGTTGTCATTTATTTTATTTATCCATAATTATACTGAATACATTGTTGGTATTATTAGTTTGAACAAACTACCATCTGTTAGGTAAATTAAAATTTTAATTTTAATCTCAATTATTTTTTCTTTTGCATTCTTCTTTTCTTTTATATTTTACTTATTTTCTTTTTTTAATCCTCACCTAAGGATATTTTTTCATTGATTTTTAGAGAGTGGAAGAGAGAGGGTAAGACAGAGAGTAATATTGATGTGAGAGAGACACATGGATTGGTTGCCTCCTGCATGAGGACTGGCCGGAGCTCGGACCAGGGAGAAGCCTGCAACCTGCAACCCAGGTATATGCCCTTGACTGGAATTGAATCCGGGACCCTTAGGTCCCCAGGCCAACCCTCTATCCACTAAGCCACACTCACTAGGGCTCATTCTTCCTTTCTTTATGAAGAGCTGAGTTTTCCTCTACATCATTTTTCTCTTTTCTAAAGAACTTCTTTTAACATGTATTTCAAAGTAAACCTACTGGAATTAAGTTTCCTCAATTTTTGTTTGTCTGAAAAGTCTTTAGTTATCCTTTACTTTTGAAGGATTACTTACAGAATACAGAATTCTATGCTGCTTTTTTTTCTTTTCATCAGTTCAATTATTTTACTTCACTCTTTTCTTGCTTGCATGATTTGTGTAATTTTAAACCTTTTTCCTGCATGTTTGAGGTGCCCCTACCCTCTAGCTTTTTTCAAGATTTTACCTTTTTCTTTGATAATATTATCTGAATATGACATCCCTGGATGTAGGTTTCTTAGTATTTATCATATCTGGTGATCTCTAAGCTTTCTGGATGAGAGTTTTGTTGTCGGTGTTAATTTTGGAAATTTCTCAATCATTACTACATCAAGTATTTCATCTGTTCCCTTGTCACCCACTTATTATTCTCTTGTATTCCCATTATGCACATTTTCTATCTTTTGCAATTGAACCATAGTTCTTGGATATTCTATTTTATTTTAATTAATTTTTTTTACATTCAGTTTGGGAGGTTTCTATGGATATATCTTCAAGTTCACTGATTCTTCAGCTGTGTTCAATCCCCAGATGAGCATGCAAAAGAATTCTTAATTCACAGTTTTTATAAAGTCTCACATTTCCTTTTTATTTTTTTCTTAGATTTTCATCTTTCTACTTACATTACCCATCTTCTCTGTAGTTCACTGGTTCCATTCAGGCCTTAGCATACTCATCAATGTTATTTTAAATTTCAGGTCTGATCATTCGAAATCTCCATACTAGCTAACTCTGGTTTCAATGCTAGCTTTATTTCCAAAAAGGGTTTTTACCTTTTAGCATGTCTTGGAATTTTTGTTGAAAGTCAAAGTGATATATTGGGTTAATGGAGGCAATGGAGGCATTGGGTTAATGGGATATATGGAGGCAAATGAGCCTTTAATGTGGGTTTTTATGTTTATCTGACTGGGAGGTAGGCTACATTCATTGTTTTCTGTGGCTGTAGGTATCAGAAGCTAAAATATGCTCTAGTATCTTTGTTTTTACCTCCCCTATTGTCTTTGAGTTTCACTAGAGGCTTAAAAGCAAAGGAGCTTTTAAGCAAAGTTTTCCCTGGGAAACATTGCTGTTACACAGAAACCGATTGACGCGGTGGTACATGTGGGTGAAGTGAAAGCATTCTATAGTTCTGCAATTAATGCTCATCATTCAGTGAGCCTGTGCCTGGGCTGTGACCTTCAGGAAAACTCAGCTTTTTTCTCTCATTTTTGTGAGACAGGAAATCTAGAGGGAGCTGCACATGCGCATTCCTCTTCCCCTAATTTGGAGGAATAGCAGGGTCTGGCATTAGGTATTTTTCTTCCTCTATGTCAGTTAGTATCTGGTAAAAACCCGTCACTAGACTCTGGTAAACTGGTCCTTCCTTCCTTCTTTCCTTCCTCCCTTCCTTCCTTCCTTCCTTCCTTCCTTCCTTCCTTCCTTCCTTCCTTTCTTCCTTCCTTCCTTCCTCTGGTCATTTTATGACCTGGACTTTATAAAGAGCGACCAGGTAAAAGCCCTTGGGGAACTAAAACAGCCTGGAAGTGTAGGTCATTCCTTTTTCTTGAAGGACCTCCTGAGACCTTTCAGGATGACGTCAGAGACAAGAGAATCCCTGAATGTATGTCCTCCCAATCTCTGAATCTCAAACTTCAGCAACCCCTCGGGTGACTCTGAAAGAGTATAAGAAAGATATTCCTCCCCTAAGAATTTTACTTCTATCTCATATATTAGCATAGTTAATTTATTGAAAGCAAGTTACTTTACTACCATCTGCAAGGAAATGTGGTATATACACATTTATGATGCTTAAACCGTGAATGGAGCCCTCTTAGAAATGCATACACATCATTACATCCAAACTGGGAAGACTTTCCCAGATTGATTAAAACACTTAAAATAATTCTCAATCAGAACCGTAAAATAGCAGATCTCTGAAGCTCTCTTATTAAGTTTAAAAGCCTACAACATTTAATTTCTTTAAATTTTCTCTGTTAGTGTCCACATAAACATAATGATCTGGATTATGAACCCAGAAGAATATTTCATCTCCTTTGTTTATTCTACTCCTATCTATTCTTCAAAACCCACCTAACTCCTACTTTCTCTAAGATACTTTTAGTGACTCCTACAGCAGTCAGGGATTTTCCACATCTCTTAAATTCTACACCACTAGTCTCTTCCCCTCCTTACACCCCAATAATTCACTATATATCACCTGTCTTGTTCATTGTTATCTCAGAAATGTTAACTTTTCGTCTAAGGAGGTTGGGATGCCCTGAGCACAGAGAGAATGCCTTTAGCTTTTTTCCTAGCCCACATTGCCTTTCTTTGGGGCATTGAATGGTCTTTTTGTAAACACATTCTGTCCTAATTATGATATTGTTAGCAGACTAATGAACTGTAGGTTCTCCTAAACTTTTTTATTGCTTCAGCCTTTGATGGCTGACTCCCTGGATCTCAGCTATAATTAATCCTCTTCATATTTTTACTAATTTAGACCTGAATAAAGACATAATTCAATTGAGAACAAAGAACACAACCCTATATTGACAGTGTGAATGAAATTTTCACAAAAATGTAAAAGTAAACAAAAGGTGGTTCATGTACATTTTTGGGTGGTTTTCTTAGTAAGGCTGCCTCTCATTCCATCTCCCTTCCTAGACATCCAGAAAGCAGTAGTTTGTGAGTTCTGTGCTTTCTGTCAATCAATCAATCATTCAATCAGAACCATTGAGCACTACTGTGCTAGACCCTGAGAGAGACTCTATGCAAGAGATAAAAATGAATTCCATATGGTGTCTGCCTCAGGGAGGCTCCTGGTCTCGGTGTGCAAAGATGAAGTCATAAAGCACAGTGAACACAGGAGAGGGAATGTGATCGAAGTGCAGTGCCAGAGCTCAGAGGAGAGGTTGAGGGTGAGAGAAGTCCAGGGGAGATGGGCTTTCACCTGGATTATGAACCCAGAAGAACATTTGAAATTAAGAAAAAGAGAACTTTATACCAAACATGGAAGATACCAAAAACAATGACACAGAGAAGGGAAGTAGGAAGACGTGCTTGATTCTGATAGAGGTATGTTTATTGTAGTACTGAGAAATAAAAGGAGATTTGGGAAGCTGTCACACTTATAGAAAGTTCATTATAGAAACTATATATTAGTCAGAATCATATTAATCTGAAATCTCTGGAACCCCAACTCAAATTTGCTTAAGCAAAAAAAATGGTGGCTGTGCAGAGAGGGAGAGAAAAAGGAGGAAGGGAGGAAGGGAGGGAAGAAGGGAGAGACAAGGAAAGAATGTATTAGGGTACATACCTTCAGGCATGCCTAGATCCAAGTGGTCAAAGGCAACATCGTTAGGAATGTCCTTTAATTTTGTCTGTGTTCTTCTCTATATTGCACTCATCTTGTCATGGTGTCAAATGCTCATCGACCATCCCCATTTCCACTCTAACTCAGCAAGCCTCCCCAAAGAGGGAGTTTCACTTTTACTAGCACAGTGGCCCCAGCAATGATTCCATTGGTGCCACATTGGGTAGACCTGTGCCCCGTGTCCACCTCTACAATGACTGAGGCCAGAGGATGTGGCGCTGTGCTTGGCCTGTTCACTGTGTGCATCCCTAGGGTCCCAAATGGAGCAGCTGTTCCCAAACCTCTTGAATTGTGTGTAGGAGAAGAGATGATTCTCCAAAGAAAGTTAGGAAGTTATTACCTAAAAGGAAGTGTGTGCAGGGCAGAAAACAATAAGAGAAACCAACTGTAGAGGCCTCAGAGAGCCAGGCAGAGGGCAGCTCCTGAAGCAGACATTGGGTAAACAATAGCTGGAGGTCAGCGAGAGCAGCTTCCAGGTACCTGGGAGGAGCACAAACGGGAGAGTTTTAGGCACAGAGTCAGGTAGCCCTCACAGCAAGGCAGCCTCAATCCCGCGATGCTGCCAGCAAGCCCACATGCAGAGGACCTTGTTCTTGTTGTAGTTTCCTATCTGTGCTATCCCTTACAGCAGTCACTGGCATATGTGGACTTTTTACATTTAAATTCATTAAATTCAATACAATTGAAAACTCAGTTTCTTGTGCCATGCCCAGTTCCACTGCTCAATAAGCATATGTGGCTAACAGCTCTCATAGTACACAGAACAGATGAGATCAATTTCAGCTTTGCAGAAAGTTCTATTAGGTAGCACTGCCTTGTACTATTGCTTCCATCATTTCGGTTAATTTTCCCAAGAAACAAATGTGATCAGACATCACACTTTTCTTTTGTGGTCAATTTAAAATAATGAGAAAAAGAATAGACTTATTCTGTTAACAATTGATTCAATATAAAATCACCAAGGAGAGGTCTAAGCTCAAACTGGAAATCCAATTCAATATGTTGATTATCACCCAGCCAGTGTGGCTCAGTGATTGGTCATCAACCTATGAACCAGAAGGTCATAGTTCAATTCCTGGTTAGGGCACATGCCTGTGATTGTGGGCTCAAATCTCAGTAGGGGGCATGCAGGAGGCAGCCCATCAATGATCCTCTCTCACCATTGATGTTTCTATCTCTCTCTCCCTCTCCCTTCCTCTCCAAAAGCAATAAAAAATATATATTTTTTAAATGTTGATTATCTGTACATTGTTACACCTACCACCTTGAGTGCTCTCTTTTTCTATTCCTCTAAGCATGGCAAGTTGGAAAAGTTGTGATTATCGAAAGCTGGTCAGGTTGATTAACAGACACTAGTGAAGTATCTGTTAATGGGAGAGAACATGTTTCTGGTTAATTCTGGCTTTGGGCTCCGTGGTCCTCAGTGAATATTAGCAGACTTGCAGCTGGGTTTTAAGAAACAATTCTCCAGTTTCCCTGTCAGCCACCCACCAGGTACCCTGAATGGAAGCCTAGAGTTTCAAAATTGAATCTTCCTGTAACGAATGAAAAAGTATTTATAACTGCCACATCCCCAAATGGAAATATAGGGTGTCCCGAAAAGTGAATACACATACATTTTTGATAGCTCAGTTGTTGTTTCTTTCTTCTCAGATTCAACCTATTGGAATTAATAATTATTCAAAGTGTATATGTATTTTGGGGGGGGGGGGGACACCCTGTATATATTTCCTATCTGAAAGGAAATGTCATGCTACATAAAAGATGTCCTTTGGGTTTTATAAATACAGTGGAGATAAATTTGGAGTGAGTTTAAGCATGAGTCAACAAAGAAAAAGTGTGAAATGGAATGGTAATCACTTACCGAGCCCTGGTATGGTGACTTGGCCAGAGACATGGCAACAAAGATCTTTCATTTATATATCAGGAAAACCCTATGTCATGTGGGAATTTTGTCTACTGTTGCTGATGAGGACACTGAGATTCAGTGAGGTCAAGGATTTTGGTAAACATTTCAAAAGCTGCACTGAAGTGGCAGAGGTAAGCCATAAACCCACCATTGTCTGACACCCATTTCCAGTTCTTCACCACCTTGCACTCCTGCAGTATTTATTTGTTGTGACCACCTACTCTACTTCGTCAGAAGTCCACACAGACTCCAGCTGGGAAGTCCTAAGACTGGGCAGTGGTGGAGGTTTTTTACCTTTGCCGTATATATACTAGAAGGAGCCTGATGCATGAAATTTGCACCCTCTCCAATCTGGGAGCCCTTAGGGGAGCCCTCTCCAATCCAGGAGTTTCTGTCTTTGCAATCATATGAGCAAATTGTCTGAGAGCCCAGCCCAGTTTGGTTTGATGCTCACAGAATAGTAGAGGTATTTTTTTTTTTTTTTTTTTTTTGCTCCATTGATGGAGATTTCCTAGAAGTTGCAGGATATCTTCCTTTTAATTTTTCCTTGACACTCTGATTTTATTTATGTCTCTCACCTTTGCTTTCCCTCCATCCCTCACCTGCAACATTAACTTGCTCCAGGCTCCCTTTGTTCTAGTGTCTAGGAGTTCCCAAAACGCTCCTGCCACCAGAACTTTGATTCCCAGCATTCCTGGTGCTCCCCATGTTCTGGGCTTCTGCTTCCTGTCTAGGAACTGCAGAAACCAAAAGAACTAGGAACTCCAACCGCTCCCAGGCCAGGCTGACAGGACCAGATACTCCATGGCGTCCTTGGGACTCTGCCCGCTTCGAGCCTGTAGCCAGTGTGCACGTGGATGCACGGGCACTGAGTGGCCAGGGTCCTGGGGATGCCCACTGAGTTGCCCTGGCTATGCAGTGGGCAAGTATCCCTCCCCGTTCCTGGTCACGCAGAGCCTGCGCATGTAGGCCTGGAGCTGCCAGGGGGTGGGAACGCCAGCCCCAGTGGCTGGTGCCTGCGCATGTGCACGCTGCACAGGCCCACCATCTTTGTTGGGTTAATTTGCATACTCATTCCTGATTGGCTGTGGGAGTTGTTGAGGGATGGTCAATTCACATATTTGTCTATTATTAGTATAGAATATATATATATGGAGCTTGGTCCACTCTTATGTGCATGTATTCATTGACTCATTCTTCTTTCAAAAACAGTTATTAAGAATGTATTATACACAAGACGTTGGGGATAATAGAAGTGAACAAATAAAGCATGGACTCCACTCAAATACCTTATAATATCCTCCATGAGATAGATCTGCCAGTACACTCTTAGAAAGTCGGTTGGCAGATACAATGAGAAAAAAAATGTAGGGTGCTAAACAACCATGTTCCAGAGGTGGAGTGGTGGGAGGAGCTGCCAGCAGCAGACAATGAGGGGATGCATTGTGGAGAAATTAAAAAGAATAATAGACTCAATTAAAACTTAGACTTCTTTGTGTTATCATTATGAATAATAAATTCTAAACAATATTGGTGATAAAATTCCCCTTCCCCTGAACATCTTTGTTTTTTGGCTAAATTCTAAATAATTGTTCAATTTGAATAATATATACATAAATAAGAAATTACATTTTTGTCTCCTGTCCTTAAGAAACATTCCATACTACGTAGAAGTTGATTCAGAGAATTACAGCCAGCCCTCACACATGCAGACCTGACTACACTCATCTGTTTCCAGAGTAAGTTCATAATGGCACAGACAAGCTCATTTCAGAATCAGCCTGTGTCTCCAAAGCCTGTAGTACCACATATTCCTGGATTTAAACAGTAGATTCCAAATAAGCAGTGATAGTACAATGATCAAAGAGATGACAGAACTAGCATTACTGCCTGCTATTGACCACTTACTTGTGTTTAAAATTAAAAATAGGCCCTAAACGGTTTGGCTCAGTGGATAGAGCATCAGCCTGCGGACTGTAAGGTCCCAGGTTCGATTCTGGTCAAGGGCATGAACTTTGGTTGTGGGCACATCCCCAGTAGGGGGTGTGCAGGAGACAGCTGATTGATGTTTCTATCCCGCTCCCTTCCTCTCTGTAAAAAATCAATAAAATATATATTGGAAAAAAAACTAAAAATAGGAAAACAGTGCAAACTACAAGTTGTAATAGTTTTGTTATAGAGATTTCAGTTCACAAATGAAATATTTTACAGATTTTGCAAATACCTTTTAAATTGACATTTAAACCTGTCAATTATTTTTTAAACTAGTAAACAAATAAGAAAATAATGATTATTGATTATGATGTGGTTTCAACCAAAAATTACTTCATCTGTTAGAAGAGGGAGGTGTTAACAACAGTCTGTTTCAGATGTTGGACACACTGGGTCCAGCGCTGGTTCTGCGGCTCAGATGCAGCTCCTGGCACCCACGGGCCTGGGGAGCCTCATGCCTCTTGGAGCTCAGGATGATGGAATTGGAGCACAGATATTGGCCCTCACGAGCTGAAACTGATGAGGTGGGCAGGGGCAGGCCTGGGAGTCTAGAGGGTTAGAAGGTTTACAAAAGGGGAGAGAAATAATGATATTTGCACATTTAAAAGTCCGTTGACATTCTTGCCCACAGGCAGCAGGCTTATTTTGCCATTTTTTTAACTTTACATTTTTGAATAGTTTGTCGTTCAAAAATAATTTCAGGCTTACAAAAAAAGTTCAAAAGGACTTTCAAATACTCTTCATACAGAATTCTAACAATTAAATCTTAGCACAATTGATTAAACACTATTGATACAGTATTATCTAATCAGCAAACCTTATTAGAATATCATCAATTATCCCCTTAATGCCATCATTGTGGTTCGGGACTCAATACAGGGTACCAAGCTGCATTTGGTCATCATGACTGTTGTTAGAGTCTGCTACAGTCTGGGACCAGTCGGCAGTCTGTATTTTTCATGATCTCAGTCCTTCTGAAACAGCATTGGACATTTATTTTGTCATCTGATCCTCAATTTGAATTTGTGTAGGTCCCCACCTGATTACATTCTGATTTAAATTTATGACAAAAATACTGAAAAAATTCTCTAAGTACCTATCAGGAGGCTGACATTGATTTGTACCATTACTGCTGATTAACATCACTTCATTAAGGGGCTGTATGCAGGGTGTCTACATTGTGGTTATTAATTTATTCTGTTTATAATTAAGAAGTATATTGTGTGGAGATATTTTAAGATCATATAAATACCCTGTTTCTCATCACACTGCCACCCACTAATTTTAGCATCTACTGATAATTCTTGTGTGAAACAATCAAATGGTGATTTTCTATTTCCACACTTCTTGCTATATGCATAGTTGAAAATATGCGATAAGGAAAAGCTGTCTCATTCTTTCATTTATATCATTTTATAAGTATACATTTGTAGAAGTATCAAGACATAAGTTTATAGCCATATAAAGCCATGGATTCTTATTTTAATCCATGGGTTATAATTGATTTATTTTATTCCTCAAGATTTTTCACTTTCAGCCATTGGGAGCCTTTTCATGTTGGCATCTGTGTCTTTTAACAAGTCCCATGTTTGCTTGTTGTTTTTCCTCCCTCAAAGCAGTGGCATGCATATTTTAAAAAAAAAATGGTATTATTAAATTAGGTAATTTTTTCTGTTTTGATATTGGATCATTTGCTGTTGTCTCACAGCTCTGGGGTGCTGTGTCCTGTGTGCCCCTTTCCTTCTCCCACTCATTTTTTCCCTTGTGTTTTAGTTTAGATAATTGCTATTGACCTATTTGCATATTTACTGGTTCTTTCCCCAGCGGTGTAAAGTGTACCGGTGAACCAATGAAGAGCACTATTCATTTCTGTTACCAAGGATTTTTATTTTATAGGATTTCCATATGGATCTTATAGTTTCTTTGTTAATTATTCTCTAAAAATGTCCCACCTTTTTATTCTTTATGAATGTTGTTCACCATTTTTACTGGGGCCTTTACATATTAACCATAGTTATGTTTAAGGTCCTGTCTGTTTCCAACATCTGGTTCAACTTCAAGTCTGATTCTGCTGATGATTTTGTCTTTTGCTGGCAGATGTATTTTCTTGCCTATTAGCACCTTGTCATTTTTAATAAAGTGACAGGCATTGTGTGTAGACCAATTATCAGTTGAGGTAGATAATATTTATGCCTTAAAATAGGCACACTTCTTTAGTGTGAGAGTTTAGTGAATCTAGTTAGGACTGGAGCAGGGTTTAGGTTTTACTGGTTCTAATGTTATGTATTATGCTACACTAGCATTACCTTGTGTTTAGTTTGGGGGCTCTGGCATAGGACAGTGCTTCTGCTCCACCCTCAGCTGCCTGTGTGGTTTCTCTCCATGCTCTTGCCCAATCTCTACTTCAGTAACTTCTGGTTTGATATTTGTTAATTTCTTCCTTGTGCTTTATTTTCTTACTAAAGGCCCAGTGCACGAATTCATGTACAGGTAGGGTCCCTCAGCCTGGACAGCAATCAGGATCCATTGGGCCAGGCTGGACATGGGGAGGGGCTGTGGGATGTTGACCTGACACAGGAGGTTGACTGTGGGAGCACACTGACCACTAGGGAGCAGCTCCTTCATTGAGCATCTGCCCCCTGTGATCAGTGTGTATCATAGCGACTAGTCGATTGGTTGACTGGTCAATTGGTTGTTCTGGTCCTTCAGTCACTTAGGCTTTATATTTATAGACTAGATGCCTGGTGCATGAAATTCGTGCACTGTGGGGGCGGTCCTCAGCCCAGCCTGCCACCTCTCACATATTGGGAGCCCTAAAGGGGTTTCCTACTGACGGCTTAGGCCCACTCCCTGCTCTCCTTGGAGGAGGTGACCAGCCTAAACAGGGGAAACCACCAGCCCCATCACCCCACTGCTGCAGCCACTGCCAGTCATCACAGCCACCAAGGTGTTTTCATCAACAAGGATTCCAGTCTCTTCACCATGAAGAAATGACAACTTTCGTTAGGCATTTTCAAGATGTGTCTTTCATAGGATATGACATTTCTTTCTTCTTTTTTTTTTTTTTTATTCTCACCTGAGGATATGTTTCCGTTGATTTTTAGAGAATGTGAAAGAGAAGGGAAAAACAGAGAAACATCAAAGTGAGAGAAACACTTTGATTGGTAGCCTCCTGCATATACCCTGACCTGGGCCCTGGCCAGGGAATATCCTGCAACGTAGGTACATGCCCTTGGTCAGAATTGAACCTCAACCCTGCAGTCAGCAGGCTGAGGCATTATGCACTGAGCCAAACCGGTTAGGGCAGGATATGACATTTCTTAGCCCTCCAGCAGTGGACCTTCATTTTTTTTCTCCAGGAGTGTGGTGGAAAATGCCTAGATTACCTTTTTGGATTCTTATTACCCAAGTTACTAAGAATATTACCAGTGGCATACAAGGAGTTTTGCCAGTGAGTGGTAAGAAAAAAGGTGTTTCCTCTGTAGTTCACTCTGATCACTGCCTCCACCCCTGCCCCTCCAATCCCAGCTCCACCCCTGCCCAGGCCTGTAACCTCTGGCTGAGAATGCAGGCCTGGGCAGGAGACCCCCAAACCCCTTCGATTGCCAGCTTCACAGAAGCCAGGCCTCTGTGATCACAAGCTCTGATCCTGCCCTCTGCCATCGCTGGCTCTGCCCTTGCTCCACTGGCAGCCTCTGGCCAAGGCTGCAAACCTGGGCAGGGGACACCCAGGACCCTGCTTTGCCAGCTCCACTGGTGCCCAGACCCCTGTGATCACAGGCTCCACCCCTGCCCCTCCGATCACTGGTTCTGTGGAACCCAGGCCCCTGCGATCTCAGCCCTTTCCCCTGCCCAGGCCTTATGCCTATGTAGGACACTCTCATACCCCTCTGATCACCGGCTCCATCCTTGCCCATGCCTGAGACCTCTGGTGAAGGCCTCTGGCCTGCCAGGGGACCCCCAGCCTGCTCTGATTGCCTGTTCCACCCCTTGGGCCCCCTGCCTCCCCTGCCACCTGCCTGGCTAACAGGCCTGACCACTTCAGTGGTGGGGCTGAGCCAGACTGGGCACCGCTATCTTGTGGCTATGGGAGCAGCCATCTTTGTCATGGAGTGTTGCCTAATTTGCATATTACTTTTTTATTAGATAGGATGTGGCTATGGGCCCCTCCATCTTGTGGCCATGAGGGTGGCCATCTTTGTCATGGAGTGATGCCTAATTTCCATATTTCTCTTTTATTAGATAGGATACTTTTTTTACATTTTTGTTAAGCTGAATATTTAATTTCATTCTTTTCCTTGTTTCATTTTTATTTATGAGTTTTATTTTGGCTATGTGGTTCCTCTAATCATTGCTTTACTGTATTCACAAATTCTGATAAACAGTGGTTTCATTTATCATTAATTTTATGATTCTATATTTTCCACTTGTATTGTCCCTTTACATGAGGTTATTTTTTAATTCCAGGTAGAAGGCTTTTGAGATTTTTAAAAATTTTTTTAATGATATCTAAGTGTTCATTTTTGCATAATGATCAGATATAGTATTATTTCTAACTAGGGGCCCAGTGCACAAAAATTTGTGCACTCAGGGGTCCCTCAGCCCAGCTTCTGCCTTCTCACAGTTTGGGACCCCTTGGGAGATGTCCACCTGCTGGCATGCCTGGCCAGCCTGGGTGAGGGGCTGATGGCTGTTTGTAGGCTGGCCATATCCCCTTCAGGGAGGAGGGGTCCCTGCTGGGGTACCTGGCCAGCCTGGGTGAGGGGCTGTGGGCTGTTTGCAGCAAGGCTGGCTGGGATTTATTTAACTTCTAAAGTTGAAACTTTGTTGCTTTAACCGGAGCCCAGGTGAGGTTGCCCCTGACAATCCAGTCTCCCAGCGCTTCCTTGAGCCCAAGGCAAGAAGCAGGTAACTGAGGTTTGTTTATCGTCTATAACTAAAACTTTGTTGCCGTGAGCAGAGGCCACAGCTAGTCTAGGAAGATAGGAACTTTAGCTTCCTCCATTTCTGGGGCAAGCCTCCTACTTATTCCAGCTCAGGCTGCCCACAGCTCCCATTGATCCAAAGTCCCAGTGAGGCTGGCTGGAATCAGGTTTCTGGGATTTATTTATCTTCTATAATTGAAACATTGTTGTTTTGAGCAGAGGCCCAGCTGGCCTATTGGAATCCCCCTGCTTATTCCAGCTCTGTGGCTGCCTGCTGCCATCTTATCTGGGTTAATTTGCATATAGCCACTCTGATTGGCAGGTGGGTGTAGCTTGGCTGGTGGGCGTGACTTAGGTGTCTTGGAGTGAGTGTCAATTTGCATATTACTCTTTTATTAGATTAGATATTTCTACTTTATGAGATGTATTGCTGATTTCTTTGTGACTTAATATAGAATCAATTTTGTGATCTCCCACAAGTGTTTCAGAAAATAAATTTTTTGTTTTTAGTTTTCAGTGTGTGTGTGTGTGTATTCTTGCAGCCTCAGAATTTTTTCTTTATCTCTGAAGACTATTAGTTTTATATGATGCATCTCAACATTGATCATCTCAGTGTTAATTTTCTAATAATCTGGTCAGCCCTTTAAATGTTTAGCTTCAAGTTTTCTTTTGTTTCTGAAAAATAGTATTGAATTAAAGTTTTAAACATTAGATATGCCC
Organism: Murina feae; assembly: GCA_004026665.1. NCBI lineage: Eukaryota > Metazoa > Chordata > Mammalia > Chiroptera > Vespertilionidae > Murina > Murina feae. The sequence goes on along the minus strand of PVJC01000287.1, from coordinate 36,057 downwards.
AATTATTTTACTTTTTTTATTTTGGCCTTCAATTATATGTATGTTATTTCTTCTTTGCCTGCCTTTTATTACTAACATTTTTCTCTGTTTTTCTTCTTCTTTCTTTATTTCATTTCCATTATCTTAGCTATTTCCTACCTTTAGTCAATATTATTTCTTAAATTTTCATTTGACTATTTTTCCCTGAAATAATTTTGATAATTTTCTCCTTTTTTTCCTTTCTTTCTTTCTTTTTCTTTTTTTTTTCTCTTTTGAGTTTCTGTTTCAAGGTGATTTTTATATTTCCAACTGCTTGCTTACGTATATTTCATTAATTTTGCAATGTTGTACTACAAGCTATTTCTACTTTATAGTTAGTTAAGAGTGAATTTTTATAAACTTAAATGTGTGGACTCCTCCATCTCCCTAATTTTTATAAATTTAAGTAGACTTTTAATGTTTTACATTTATTTTTTAAAGATGTGTTGATATATGTGTTTCTAATTCAATGCTGCTCCAGAGTGTGTATGTGTGTGTGTGTGTATGAGAGAGAGAGAGAGAGAGAGAGAGAGAGAGAGAGAGAGAGAGAGAAGTAGAATAGATGTTCTGTTGCCTCTATTTTATTTTATTGTATTTTTTTTTGTTCTCCTATAGAACCCTAAAATTTTACATTTTGCTTCTTTTCATCATTCAATTGTGAAGGAGGTCCTCTCCCTCCTTTCCTTTTCATCTGTTTCTCTCCCTGAAGCCATGGTTTTTAAAACTGCCATTACAGGTTATGTGTACTTTAAAGCACCTTTCTTGTCATTCACAATCAAATCTGCCAGTAGATTTATTTTTTAGTACTTTCACACCTACAGTGAACTTTCTCTTTCTGGCTGTGGTTTTAGAAAATTTATGTTCACCTTCAGCTCTCATCTTCTCATTTTCTTGTAGTTTTTCTCAAACTGCCCTTGCTCATCTTGATCAGCTTTTTGTGATAGGATGAGTGACAGTTCACTGGGGTTTGGTAATTTTTATTTCTGCTGTTATTTTACAGTTTGGTAATTTTCTGGATTCTAGTTATGCTGCAACTGGCAGTTTTGTCTAGTTTAGACCATCTTTTTGTTGTCTTCTATTATTTTTACAAGATATATGGAAAATGTGGACCTAAGTAGTTGTCATTATTTTCAATTACCAAGAAGTCCCACATGTATCATTGTTATCAAGAATAAAAAGTTTGAAGCTGTAGGGTAGTATATCCAAAATCATGCAGTTAGGCAGTGACAGAAACTGAGAACAGTGGAGTGCAGCAAAAAGAGCCCAAACAGCAAGGTAAGATAAACATATGTTTTAAGTACTGGTTTTCTAGCTATGAGATTATGGATGACTTATTTAACTACTCTAACCCATCCCATATCTTCATCTAACAAGATAGGGATTATAGTGATCACCTTGTGATTTTTAGTGAAATGAGATAAACTTTAAAAAGTCATATTATCTTATTATATTTAATACGATATCTCTCAATATATACAACTTCTTTTCCATAGATTTACAATATCCTGCTACCTATCTAATTACAAACAACTTTGATCAACCCGGTTTTGGCTTACTCTAATGAAGAGTTTGTGACCCTGATATTTCGAAACTTCAAAAGTACTATCTCAGAGTCAACGTGGACCATGTGCGTCTAATCTCCTGTCCACGAGATCCCTAGCAGTCGGTTATTCATTTCATTTCACAGGTATTCAATTGCAAGCAACACATCTGCACAGTTGACCCTTGAGCAATGTGGGTATTAGGGTCACCAACCACCAGTGCAGTTGAAAATTTACATAAAATTTAAGCGAGCCCTCCATATACGTGAATTCCCAACAACCAGTTGACTCTTGAACAATACCAATTGGAACCGCTCAGGTCCGTTGAATGTCCATGGTCCATGGAACTGAGTGGGTCAATTGAAAAAAAAATTGTGTAAATGAATCCATGGAGTTCAAACCTGCATTGTTCAAGGGCCAACTGTATTTCCTAAGCAGACTGTATGTTTAGTGTCTGTGGTTATACAGAGGCCTTTTCTTATGTAACCTGACCTCTTCCTCCCTTCAACTTTTGTCCACTTTTAATCTTGCCAACTAAAATCATTACAGAAATTCCTCTTCCCTGTATCGTGAGAGCCTCACAAATAGGTCTAGCTCATGGGAGTTGTTACTTGAAACCAGGTGTTCCATTAAATCCTCCTTCACCATCTATGGAGACTTCATTGTTTTGGTGGTTGGTTCTTTGTTTGCAGAAGTAACTAGTCTTCTGCATGGTTGTCCCTAAGATAGGTCGTAGGATGTTTTCCCCTGTTTGTGAGGTGTACCAAGTCCCTCTCTGAAACACCCATTGTGGACCTTCCTAGAATCTGGCTCTTCCATATAGTAGAGCACTGTAGCAGTGGTTTCTTTTTCTGGATGCCAGAGTGCTCTCTCTAGTTAGAGGATATAAAGGGCTCAGGACAGTAGTGAAAGCAATTATTTCTTATTTTCTCTGGAGCTTTTTATTTCTCAGACTGTTTTTGAAGTGGAGTCTTTCACTCTCACTCTCACTCTGCCCATTCCTGGCGGCATTTTATTCTCTCTGACTGAGAAGGTTAGTGATATAAACTGATGAGTTACATAGAAACGAGGCAAATGAGAAAGACAGCTTTCATCAAGTGTAGAATGGCCCCAAGTTTAAAAATAGTTATAAATAAATTTGTCATGGATCTTCATTTTAGCAGCAAACCTGACAACAAAATAGTCAGAACACTGTCTAACAAACTTGTTTTTGGTAGAGCTACCTTGTCCATCATGTCTGTTATAACACCCTGATTGTAAATAAAATATTTTTCACTACATCATGCCATAAATTTTTCATTTAGTCAACACAATCACCAAACCCATACAATAGTCTTATTTCCCCAAATCAGTGATTATCATCCATCTTTTTAGTGTTGTTAATAGAAATAATAATAATAAATAATAGACAGCTTTAACTGAGTACTATGTGCCCACTGGACTAAAATGTTTTGTGTTCATTTCTGAATTTATTTATTTGGGTCCTTTCTCTTTCTATTTTGATGAGTCTGGTTAAAGATTTGTCAATCATATTTCTCTTTTTAAGAAATTAGCTCTTGGTTTCATTGATCTTTTGTATTATTTTTTGTTTGTTTGGGTTTATACGTAATTTATTTCCACTCTAATTTTTATTCTTTTTTTTTTTTCTACTCACTCTGGCCTTTGTTTGTTATTCTTTTGGGTGTAGGGTTAGATTGTTTATTTCATATTTTTCTTGCTTCTTGAGGTAGACCTGTAATGCTATGAATTTTCCTCTTAGGACTGCTTTCATTGTGTCCCATAGATTTTGCTTTGTTGTGTGTTTATTTTCATTTCTCTCAGGGTAAGTTTTTATTTCTTCCTTGACCTCATTGTTAATACAGTCATTGTTATTTACCCTTCATGTGTTTGATGGTTTTTCAGTCTTTTATTTATTTATTGTAATTGGTTTCTAATTTCATACCATTGTGATCTGAAAAGATGCTGATATGATTTCAATCTTCTTGAATTTATTAAGACTTCTTATATCTCTTAGCATGTGGTCTGTCCTAGAGAATGTTTTATAAAAAGAATGTATGTATACACTGCTGTGTTCTGTTTGGTTTTACCTATATTAATATGCTTGTAGCATTTGCTGCTAACCATCCTATCTCCACCCCCATCTCTACTCCAAAAATATTCCCCTTTGGTTTTTCTTTCAGTTCTTTGACCAGCTTTTATCTCTTTTAGTGAGTTGGTTTCTCAGTCTTCTCTCTATAAGTGTTTTTCATAGGATTCTCTTTGTCTCCCTGTTCTCTTCAGACACATTCTTTTTGGGTGTTCTCACCCATTATATGGTTTCAACCACAGCTACATACTAATTAGTCTCAAATTATTATATCTAGTTCTAAGCCCTACATCATTACATTCACCAAGCCACCCATTTGCATGTAGTGTTTCTAATTCATCATACCCCAAGTAAATTCAATATCACTCTGCCTACATCATCTTCTGTCTTCACTACCTCTATTGACATCACTTTGCTTTGAATTGCCCATCTAGAATTCTTGGAATAATTCCTGGTGTTATTGATTGTATCTGGGGCTATAACAGCTTATATATTATTAAATTCCCTACACTGGCACCTCAGCAAAGTGAAGAACCATCTCCTGCTCACCTCAGTTCTGAGTAATTTGCCCTACCATATTGCCAGCTCTGCGTTCTGACCCAAACTACCTTTCCTGAGTTTGTCAACTCAGTGATCCAATTCCTTTCCCTTAACTTTGGATCGTCTTCTGTACTTGTGAGGCTGATATTCTTTGTTATCCTCTTAGACTACATTTCTCACTTGGCTGTGCTCCCTTAGCTGCCCCCATGCAAATTCTTCCCAAGGTCCTACATTTCCCTAAGACCAACTTTCTTGGAACAGATGTCAAGGTAAACCTCAGCCATAGTTGCCCTATCCCAAAGCATGGACACTTTATAGAGTCTACTTATAAATTTCTCATATGTTTGTCCTTCTCTCCATTCCCTGTGCAACAGTAATCCAGGATTCTATTATTTTTGCCTGGAATAGTCTCTGCCTAGATTTTCTTTTTCTCTACCCAACCATCTGATTGCATTATTCCTCTGCTTCAAGCTATCAATTGCTCTTTATTGCCTATAGAAGAATGAATATAAATTTCTTAGCTTGTCATATACATGCCTTAATCTGGTCCCCATTTCTAGTTGTGTCTGCAACCAATTTGTTCCCAGACTTTGTTGTTGTTGTTTTTCTACTCCTCTCATTTGTCCTGTCTTATTTGTTTCCTTATCTCCTCTCCTCTGCTCTGCTCTCCTCTCCAATTCTCTTCTCTCCCTTTCTCTCTCTCTTTCAATTTCTTCTCTCTCTCTCTCCCTGAATCTGTAATGCCCTTTCTACCTTACCCACCTAGAATTTCTTGAATGGTTATCCCCAAAGCCTCCTGTTTTCTGTCATTTTCTCTGACATATTTTTCCCTAGAAATAATTTATTTGTGTTTCTTTAACAGAATGTATTTTATTCACACCCTCAAATAACTGTCTTCCCTATTTACACTACAAGTTTTTCAAATGCAGGGACTGTGTCTGTTTCACCTTTTTTCCCCTCTAACTTCTAATGCTGTGCCTGACTAATAAAAAACATTCCTTGATCATTACTTGGTTAATGGAATTACTACGATCTTTTTGATCAGTGGCCTGCAAACTGCAGCTAACAGGCCAGATCTGGTCCACTGCCTATTATTGCAAATAAAGGTTTTCTTGGCAAAAAGTTGTCCCTATTCATTTACATATCGTCTATGACTCTGTTCATGCTACACAGTAGAACAGTTGCAACAGAAACTATAAGATCCACAAAGGCTAAAAAATATACTATTTGGCTTTAAATTTGATGACTATTAATTTTGACCATTGAAGAGTATCCTTAGTATATGTTAAATATAGCTATATATATGTATAGATAGATAGATAGATAGATAGATAGATAGATATGTCAAATTTTCACAGTTGACATTATTGCTTCAATTTGTTTTAATTTGTTCCTGCTAGATCCCCTGCCTTTAACTTTATCAGAAAGAGAATGTTCCAGTAGGTGAGAAAAATATAATTTGTGTCTGAGAATCTCTCCAACTTCTCATTTTTTCCCCCCTTGGGACTTTTGTTCTCTTATTTTGCTAAACCATTGGATGGTTTGGGGGGGAAAATTGCTATGAAACCATGAATTTAGAAGATTTAAAATAAGGCAAAAGATTTCACCAGGGAAATATATTAAAAACTCTGTATTTGTGGCCCAGATTTTTAAATCTGAAATAATAAGCCAGCGCCACTGGGAAGCGTAGGCTTCCCAGCTGATGAAGTAGGTATAATCGGTAAATGCCTTGTGTCCCCCCACGTTACTTGGGCAGGGTGTTAATGGGATTACCCACGCTTCATTTGGAGAAGCTTTGGCTGGAATAAATATGTGGATCATACCTGAATGCCAAAGGAGAGCTTCCTACATCATAAACATCCCTGAGCCTTTGCATAGATGTTAAAACCTTGGGTGCCTTTGTTGTGGTCCTTAATTCTGTTAATCGCCCTAGGTAAAGATTAGCTGCTCTTGTCAATTTAATTCAGCTTCAAACAAAGCTACAAGGTCACTATTTCCCCCTTTCTTCCTCTCTCTCCTTTCTCCCTTTGCCAGCAAACAGGATTGAGTTGTCATGTAGCTCTAATAGGCAGCACGGGGAATCGTTAGTCCACCTCAACACCCTGACTGATGGGCACTTCACTTCAATCATCTGCCTGAGCAGTAGTGGCCCAGTACTATTGACACTGTGTCAGCTGCGAGAGAAGATGCCTTAATCGGCCTCGACACCCTCTGCATTGATTTGACAAGTTGCTGTAATGACCTTCTTGTTTTTCTGAAGGATTACTGTTTACTCAGGAGGTGCTGCTGACTAAATGTACTGCATCGTCATGGAAACGCTGATGGTGGAGGCTGCCTCTCCACCGGGCCTGGGTGGAGGGTGATGGTAATAGGAGACTAGATATTTCAATGAACTGGTCTTTTCCAATAGTGCTAATGCCAGCCCATTAATTAGACCTACTCTGAAGAACCAACCAGAATTAGAGACCAGCCTTGTCTGCTCCCCTATTTTGCTGCAAACACATTATTTTTCCAAAATTCATATCTGGGCTTAACTTGTGGTGAGAAAGCACTGCTCACTGCAACCACCTCCTGAAGGAAATTAATATCATTTACATATCATTGAAGGAGGCTGCCTCTTCCTGAGCAGACACACCCTTTCATTAGAAAAGAGATAAAAATGTACAGAAAGAAAACAACACTTTGAGCACTTGCCATGCAACTGGCAATGTGTTAGCACTGTTCCATTTACAATAAGAATTACTCTATAAATGTTATCTATTAGTAGTAGTATTAGTAGTATTGTTTTTTATTGATTCTAAGGTCCACGATTTGCCCATCTTAACATTTCTGAAATCAAGGATACCTAATAAATCAATGTCAGTGTATGTGTTATTAGCCAGGTGGCAGTTGTGACATAGTTAGGAAAAAAGTGTTTCATTGACAAATAACAACAGCAGTATCAGAGTGCCTTAGATTCTGTAATGCAGAATTTTGTAATGAGTGCTTTGTACAGATTACTTCCTTGAATCCTTATAAAATCTTGTTCAGTTTTATATTGCATTTGGCCACAAGTAGCATAGACCTACTTGCAGAGGATTGAACATGAAAGGACTTATTTTTTCTCAGATAACAAGAAGTCTAGAAAGAAGAGCTTGCTGGCATTGTTTTAGCAACTCAGGGATGTCAAAGCCGAGGTCTCAGCAATTCTCTTTGTCTTTTTGTCATGGACCAAGATAGCTGCTGAATCTGAAGACATCACATCCTAATTGTAGATAAGGAAGAAGAAATAAAGGTAACAGTATAGCTCTCAGCTGCATCAGCCTCCTTTAAAAGGATTTCTCTATGTCACTCTTGAAAATTTTTACTGATAACTCATTGACCATACCTATCTGCAAGGAAGGCTGGGTCTTTTTAAAATTATGGCATATTGTCACAAGTACCAAAGCTTGGGTTATGTTACTAAGAAGGAAGAGCGTAATGAATGGAGTATAGGCAACTCTGACTTACCCTATGAGCAAGGTATTACAGTATGCCCATTGTACATGCCATGAAATTGAAGCTTAAAGAGGTTAAGTGATTGAACTAGCACATGAAATAAATATTATTTTCCCCAGGCTACAGATAAAAGATAGGCCAAGCTTACAGAGATAAGGTTATTTGTACAAGAGATAAGGTCATTAGTACAAGTTCATCTTACCCTAGAATTTTAGCACCATGCCCTACACCACAAGTCATTCTAGGGAAAGCTTAAATTCAGTGGCAAGATCATCTGGAAATGGAAGGAGAAACTGGGCTAGCGAACACAATTGGGAGTATTGTTCCTTCTTCCAGGGATCCACCAGTGGCCGTGAACAGAGCCCATCTTTGTGGGGTCCGTGGTTTGTTTGATGTTTATTGAGCGGCATAGAACCTCTGGCCACTTTTCCAAGACTTGAATGGAGACCATCTGCCCAAGTTTCACTGCCTATTTTAAGGCTCATTGGCCAGACAAATGTTTTATCTCGTGGGCTCTTGTTGACTCCTGACTTCCCTGGGAAAGCCCTGACTAACTCCAGCTGTCGTCTAGAAGATGCTTAGGAAAAAGGTAGTGGAGGTCTGGGTGGAAGGTAAGGGCTTAGAATCCCAAGGGTGAAAAACAGGGCGAGCTGATTATCTGAGGTGATTGGAGTCAAGGAACCTGGTAGGTAAGGGTAAATGGTTTCTATTTTTAATTCACCTTTTCTATGGGGGCTGCCTTACCGCCTCCTCATCCCCAATACACACATCATTCCATGTGGTTCTGATGGGGCTGCTAATGATGGGAGCCCTGGCCATAAGTTGGACTCAAGTCAGTCACCAGGCTAGATGCAAAGTGTAAAAAGGTTTGTGATTAGTCCAGTTACTGGGGCATGATCCCAGTAGAGCCAATCAGAAGCCTCCCTGAGAGTCTGCATTTTGATACTGAAAGAATGTTTCTGTTTTAGACCAGTGGTTCTCAACCTTCCTAATGCCACGACCTTTTAATACAGTTCCTCATGTTGTGGTGACCCCCAACCATAAAATTATTTTTATTGCTACTTCATAACTGTAATTTTGCTATTGTTATGAATCATAATGTAAATATCTGATATGCAGGTTGTATTTAGACGACCCCTGTGAAAGGGTCGTTTGACCCCCAAAGGGATCATGACCCACAGGTTGAGAACCACTGTTTTAGACCATGAGCCATTGGGGTAAAGACTTGGGGATGCTAACAACCATCTTTCTCACCACCTGGAGCTTATTGAGAATGACACAATCATTCAGTGGGAAGTGAATCCTGAGAGCTCTGACAACATCATTGGAGGACCTGAATCCAGCAATGGCTAAAGCTGTATATCCTATAACCCATTTCAAACCTGATTAAACAAAGCAACAGCAACAGAATGAAGCACCATTGCTATAGCCAAGAGCTAGCCAACTGGAACGTTTAAGGTAAGATAAACAAGGCCTTTACCCAAGGCTGTTTGAAAGATAAATAAGGAATGAATTGAGAAAAGAATGGATCAAAATTGAGTTTAAGAACATGGAAGATGAGATATAACTTTTCTTCACACAGTGGCTATATATGGTCTGGTGCATGAAATTCATGCATGGAGTGGGAGTGGGGGGTGGGGGTGGTGTCCCTAAGCCCAACCTGCACACTTTCCAATCTGGGACCCCGTGAGGGATGTCGGACTGCCCATTTAGGCCCGATCCTACCATGTGATTGGGCCTAAATGGGCAGTCAGACATTCCTTCATTCCTTTCACAATCCAGGACTGCTGACTCCCGACCACTTGCCTGCCAATTGTGCCTAACCACTCCCCTGCCAGCCTTATCAATGCCTAACTGCTCCAGTGCCCGCCTGATTGCCCCTAACTGCCCTCCCCCTGCCAGGATGGTCCTCCCAAATTGTCCTCCCCTGCAGACCTGGGTCCCCCCCAACTGCCCTCCTCTACAGGCCTGGGTCCCTCCTAACTGCCCTTCCCTGCAGGCCTGGGTCCCTTCCAACTGCCCTCCCTTGCTGGCCATCTTGTGGTGGCCATCTTTTACCACATGGGGGAAGCCATCTTTGACCACATGGGGGAAGCCATCTTGTGATGGTCAATTTACATATTACTCTTTAATTAGATAGGATATATATATATATATATATATATATATATATATATACTACACATATGCATACACATATAACTATATTCTGTATTATCACATAGATATATGTATGCCTGTACATATGCGTGCATGTATACATAATGTTATTTCTCAGATCTATTTAAGTGCTATTGGGATTGAATTAGTAGAGATTGCAAACAAATCTGAACTTTCTCAAAGGTACTTTTTATCATTTTCTAAAGCAGTGAATAGAGAAAAAAGGTTGTCATCACAATCACAAAAAAAGTCAATGGGTATTTTACCAACTGGTGAGTAACTGAAACTCATCCATCTCTTCTCCCAAGTGGAGCTTCAGAAACACAAAGCGGATGCGGTGCCCATAGTTCTTAGGGTTTATTCTTCAGACTGCTTCCTTTAATGAGTTAAAAATTCAATAATAGCTGTGCATGTTGGAGCAGAATCAATTGTGTCAGTATTGTTTAAGTTTTTCACTTTTACATATGTGTTTATATATGTCTTCATGGGAGGACACACATATTCCTATGCCATGCTGGATGTGCTTTCTACATATATTATCAGGAAGCAAAATACAGGCATAGAGGAAATGTTCAACTCACTCATGCAACTCAGTTAAATAAATAATAAGATGTCAGTCCCTAATAGTGATTCACTGTAAAATTGCTAATAGGCTGTACATCGTCTGCTATGCCCATATTGTGTTACTACTGAGTCAAATTAAAGAGTGAGGAAAGGTAGATTTGTGTGTCACTTTAAATGGAAGCCTGCTCCAATATGCTGCTTGTGCATAATAAAAGAATACCCATAGACCATCCCATGTTGGCATGGTAATGTATTAAGCCAAGATAAATGGGGCAGTCGTCTGAAGCAGGAACTAATGATTGCCAAGTCAGCAGTTATTAAGCCAGGGGCCTGACACATACCAGGTTTTGAAAGAGAGAAAGAGAACGAGAAAACATTAATAGTCCTGCTGATCAACATCTGATGAGAATGGGGGAAAGGCTCCTTGGGTCTTGCTAACCTTTACCTAAATGAAGAGTCACTTTTTGCATTAGAGGTTGCACTGGTTGGGAGGATTAGAACTCCTTCTCTCTATACCTCCTCTCTATGAATGTCATCCTGGGATAGCCACCAGAGCCTTAAGGTACTCAATGAAACATTCTTGGTGGCAGAATAAATTCAAAGCATAATTCATGTTTCAGAGGTTAAATTATGTATTTTTTTTCCTTTGATGTTTTGGGGATTTTTTTTTCTATCTTGAAATATTTGTGCTACTCTGCCATTCCAGATCAAAATATAATCTCATTTGGAGAGCAGGATAGTAACTTCAGACCTTTGCTGGGCCCACAGCCCACTCCTTCCACATCAGCGTCTTTAGCCATGAGCTTGGTAGAACAGTTTTGTATTTTGGTACCCTTAGGCTACCCCATCTATTATCTTCTCTATCTTCTAATCTCCCATTCCACTTGAGTTTACTTTACCATTCTCTCTCTCTCTCTCTCTCTCTCTCTCTCTCTCTCTCTCTCTCTCGATGTAGTTTCACTTATTTCTTTTTATAAATATATTAGAGGCCCAGTGCATAAAATTCATGCACAGGTAGGATCTCTAGGCCTGGCTGGCCATCAGGGCCGATCAGGGCTTTCCTTTGTTCTGCACTGCCCCCTGGTGGTCAGCACACACTGTGCATCAAACTCCTTGTCTCCTGGTCAAACTCCCAAGGGGACACTTTGCTATATATATATATATATATATATATATATATATATATATATATATATAAACACACACATATATGTATATTGATTTCCATAGAGGAAAGGAAAGGGATTGATGGAAACATCAATGACATTTGTGTTGCCAGAGGATTTCATTATATTTCCTCAAAGGATACTTGGAATTAGAATCTGAAATATATCGATTCTATATCCTATTTGTTGGCACTTTTAAACACAGTGTCAAGAGAAGAGCTTCTTTTCCTGATATTTTCCACCCAATTAACAGTGTGAATGTTAACCGTGAATGGCCCAAAATGTCAAATCTTTGTCCTTGAGTTTTGGCTAAGAAAGAATTCAGAGCTAAGAAATATACAGAGATAGAAGAAGTGAGTCCTAGAAAAAAATGGGCTCAAAGAACAAGTTATGGAGGCAAAAAAAAAAAAGGAAAGAAAAGAACAACATGCCCTTGGAGCTTAAGAGAAGAAAAACAAAGATATGCACCTTGAAGGAAGAAAGGGGGAGGAAAGATGTGGACATGCTCCAGAGAGAAAGAGCCAGGTCCTGGATCCTTCATGTTAATTGGTTTTATCTGTTTCCAAAGTGGGGATTTTAGGGAAGGTCTCTGGGGAAATCTCCATAGATAATTCAAGGTGCATCCTTTCAGGGTCATGGTATTTACTGATTGGCTGGCATCAGGGCAGGGGATCATTAGTCAATGCAGCTGGTCCTTATGTAAGCGGTGGTGATGTTACTCTACCTGGTTTTGCTGCTTTTCTGGGTCTGGAGCTGAAACACAACTGAGGCCTCAATGTTATCTCTGGTTTGACCAAAACTCTCTCTGTAGTCAACAGACCCAAGGCTGTTCCTGAGATTATTTGGGCTTAATGTTTAAGGGAGTGGTCTTGCGAAGGTTTGTATGGAGTCATATAAGGTTGTTCTCAAGCTTCCTTGTTCCCCCTCTAAAAGGGTCTACGACATGACTAGCAACATACCAATAAAGGAGAGGGAAGGGGAGGATCCAAACCGAATGGCCAGTGATATGAGAGGTCAGGGGGTCTAAACTTCCCGCCCAGTGATATGCTAGGGAAGGAAAAGGTCACTCTGGATGGGAGCAGCGATTTGCTGAAGTCTCTTTCTCACTCTTCCCCTTCTCACCTCTCCTGTTGCTCAGCCCCCTCTTCTTTTTTCTTTTTCCTCTTCTTTTCCATTTCCATCTTTCCTCTCTTTTCTTTCTTGTCTGTCTCTGTCCTCTCTCTGCCCACCATCCTCTCCACTCCCACATGTATGACTTCCTCCGGTCTTCCCTCTCCTTTTCCTAGACATTGGTGGCGTTATCACAACTGTTTCTGCCACAGTGTCTGACATAGCCAAGATTTAGAAATGACTCTTGATTGCCACAGTTTTCAACCCAAATAAAAATGCTAGGAATGTGTTGAAGAAAATGAGAACTCAGTGCAAGTGAAGCCTTCGATGTTATATTGTTCACCAAACCTTAAACTGAGCTTCTTTGCTTGCGTCCAGCTGAAGAATCTTATTACAAAGCTGTTCATGAAGCAGAGGCCAGAGGGGCTGCCCCGGGGCAGTCTTTGGAGTTGCTGATATCTCAGTGGGCCCCAGAGGGCCAGTCTCGCAGGCATGCAGAACAGACAGAGCAGTTAGCTGAGCTGCTGCCTTGAGTCAGATGCTTCAACCACCGTTGCAGCACGAGGGCCTTCATGGAAAGAGCTAGTAACCTCCCTGAGCCTGGAGGCTGGGTCAGCCCCTCACAGGTACTGATGGGATGATTCTGAAGTTTGGGAGGCTGGACAAGACGTCAGAGATTCCTTCAAAGTGGAAATTCTGTGATTGTGTTACTTTTTGGCTTCACTGGGAATCCGCTGTACTCTAGGTCACTCACCTTAGCTTCTTACTACCAGGCCTTTCTCTCTGCCCTTTGGCAGACAAACCACGCCTCCTCTGGGTTTCACCTTTGTCTGTACTCCTTCTCCAGTACTAACAGTAAACTAAATTCTCTTCCTCTGATGTGGTTGTGATAGTGGGGGCGCTGCCCACCCAGGCCTGTTGATAATGGCTTATAGGTTCAGATGGGGTGAGGCTGACTTGGGAGGGAAGTTATGGTGACAATGGACTGTGCCCTTCCTTGCCTCTCCTTTCAGCAGAGAGCCTTCTGTTCCTCCCAGGAATGTTTCCTCCTTCCTCCTTAAAAGCCAAACCCAGTTCTCCCCCAACCCCCACATCCCCCAGCCAAACAGGTGACTCCTGCCAGGACAGGAAGAGGCAAAGGGCATTGTCTGCTTCTACCCCCGGCTCTCCTTCATTTCATGGAGCTCACGCATTCCCTCTTCATGTCACTGAAAATGTTATTTATCGATCCCGCTGACAGTGGCAGTAAATAGAGCCCAGGCTGTTTTACATCGCTGATGAGAAGGCAAGCTCCATAACTCATCAGGCCCAATCTGATTCCACATCAGTCCTCTCCCCTTTTTCTCTTCGGTATCTCATTACAGAAATGGGAATTAACACACATGGACAGAAGAGAAATGAGTTCAGCTGCTCTCAGGGCTTGGTGGGAGGCAAGCATCCTCAGTGGCTCCTTAAGAAAAATTGACGGATGGGTCAGCCCTCATCGAGGCCCATTAGCTGTGCCCTGATGACAACGGAGTGGGGTTATCACACATTCAGGCTTGTGCTGAGATTTGGGGATTAGAGCTAGAGAGCACCCCAACCATTTTTCTGAATCTCAATGCAAAGCTGTGCGCCATGAGTTGCTCCTAACCTAAGATAAAATAGTGCATTAAAAACACATGTATTTTAACGTGGAATCGACTCAAATGGACTTTTAATGGGAAACTTCAAAGAAATTTGATATCAGTCTCCACTGAGGGCAGGGTACTGGGGGAACCCATGCTGGACCGAGGCCGGAAGACCTGAGAGGATGTTCCAGGCCACGCCTTTGTTGTTGGACTTCAAGACATAGCTCCTTTCTCCCCAAACCTCACTCTCCTCCTCCATGAAATGGGGTGTGCAATCTGCCAGCCTGGGTCTGGTGTGTATTGACTGAGACTAAGAGGGGAACTTTGCTTGTTGACATTCTTATAAGGAGGGTTTTTCTGCAGAATGAAAGCAGAGGCTCCTCAGTGATTGCAGAAGGCAGAGGGCACGTGGAAAGATGGCACGTTACAAATGGCCTCACCCTGTAAAACACAACTGGTGTCATTATGGAGCACCTGCTACTTGATTAAGGCCAGGCCATGGGGAATGCCAAGGGAGTAAGAGATGGCTCCGCTCTAAGGCACTCCATGTCTGAACCGAGAAGATCAAACAATGTCACCAAGGTGGGACAACTGGCAAGGGGCAGCAAGAATGTGCAGGGGGGCTGCGTGTTCAGGCTTTATAACAAAAAACAGACCATCACAGCCAACCTTTATGGAGGTTGAGCATATGCCAGGCATTGTCCTCAGGGCTTCACCTGTAGACATCGCTTTATACTTCCTAGCAAACATCTGAAACATAGCTTCAACTTATAATTAAAGAATTGAGCCCTGGCTGGTGTGGCTCAGTTTGTTGAGTGCAGTCTTAAGCACGGAGAGGTTGGCTGGTTGTATTCCTGGTGGGGCATATGCCTGGGTTGCTAGCTCAATCCCCAGTAGCTGGGCATGCAGGTGGCTGCTGATAGATGTTTCCTCATCAATGTTTCTCTCTCTCCCTCTCCCTTTCTCTCACTAAAATCAATTAAAAAATAATTGTGGCATAACAAGGTGAAGAAGTTTGCCCAAGGTCCAATTATGTTTGCACCCAGATTTGCTAAAATTCAAAGTCCCTCAGAAAGAGGCTCTCCCAGGGAGTTGTGGTCATTCAGAGAGGAAGTTACATGAACATTGCCAAGGAAGCCCACTTTTCCTCACCTCTCATTCTCTGAGCACTAGAGATTCCAGACCTCGCATTGTGCCTGTTTTTTAATTTACAAAATCAAGGGATTAAATTTGATTATCTCAATTATGAGATTCTAGATACACTTGTGAAAAGGGAAACTAGGCATATTCACCTCATTCTATAGAAGCTTCTGGAAGGTTTTGAAGTCTTTAATTTAAATGTAACAGAGAAGAGCATGATAGAACCCTAAACTAGGCCTCACTAGCTCTCAGAAGATGATGCCTTTAGTTTTGAGAAAGTAGAGATTGCAAAGAAAAAAAACAAAACTCTCCACTACTCATTCATTGCTTTGAAATAAATTTTAAATATATGTGCATATATACTCAAATGTAAAATATAGATTACTTACATATTTAAGTCCAAATATATGCATACAAGCATTTATCATTACTATCATTGTAATTTGAATGAACCTGCTTGCATTTTAGGATGACTCTCCCTCTCCTGTACTTGGAGTTCTGAGTGTTGAGAGGTCTGAAAATCCCTCTGCTTTCTCTCTTCTTGGCCATCTTTAGAAGTTGCTGATGCCTGTTTCCCCTCTATTTCATAGCTCCTAACTTTGCTTAAAAGCATTTCTAATTCCTTACATTGAAAAGCGGATTGCAAATGAAGTTTAATACAAAATGTTTTGTACCAAGAAAACTAATGCCCCATTTCCCCCCCTAATGAATGCCAAAATCATCACAGACCCAAGGCTCATGAATAATGTATATCATCCAATTAAGTGCAAATACTTTTCAGTTCTTGCAACTAGTATGTGATGCCAGTTCTGGCCTTAGAATGGGCACTGAGGTTGGGATGGAAAAAGAGTTGGGGAGGGTGAGTGGCTGTGTGCATGTGTCTGACAGCTAAGCCCCACAACATGTAGCATACTCATTACATCCTGGAAATTAAACTTCCCATGCTCCAGTCCACATAGAGATGTTTCCTCCAAACATAAGTGGAACTTATCTTAAATTTCTAAATCTCCAATCCTTAATAGCCCAGGAGATCTTGCTGGGTCATGCTGTCCTCCACCTGTAAAACATCAACTCTAATTGGCCAGCAGACTCCCCTCTCCCATTCGGTGCTTCAGAAGGTCAGCCTCTGGAGGCCTCCTCTCCCAGGAAGTGACAGCCATGACCCTGTGGGCAGCTCATTTCATCCTTTTGGCTCCTGATCAAGAAGTCTTTCTTCACTAACAGATCCAAGCAACCCTCTGAGGCTACTAAAGTGGGGATGTTCTCGATCTTTCCACTGCCCCAAACACAGAGCCTGGGAAACACTGACATCAAGTCACTGCTTCCACACACCCAGGAAAGGTGGTCATCCCACATATCTGAGCTTCAGTTTCCTCTCAGAATTAGCAGATGGTAAATAACTATTGTTGTGTCCCGGGTGGGCACATAGACTGGAAGTGGTGTTACCTGTAAATCCTGAAACCTTGTGCAAATGTTTTTTGTAAGTACGTTCTCTTTTTAAAAAAATATATTTTATTGGTCTTTTTACAGAGAGGAAGGGAGGGGGATAGAGAGTTAGAAACATCAATGAGAGAGAAACATTGATCAGCTGCCTCCTGAACACCTCCCACTGGGGATGTGTCCACAACCAAGGTACATGCCCTTGACTGGAATTGAACCCAGGACCTTTCAGTCCGCAGCCCAGTGCTCTATCCACTGAGCCAAACTGGTTAGGGCAGTACTCTCTTTACTTCAAATGTCTAGACATCCTCACTTATAGTTTCATGGCAAATCTCCAGGACTTGGGCTGGCTCTAGTCTGATTAATGTTGTTCATAAAAATATGCATCTATCAGGGTTTCCATTCGTAGCATTTAGTTGTGCCAAATAACAGAGCCAGCCAGTAGTTTCTTAAAATTACATGGTCTAATCATGGATGCTAGAGACAGAATTTTTTTTTAGCCTGAAATCTCTTCTTATAACTCAGGGCTGATGAGTGCTGCCCTGCATTTCACGATGGATCCAATTTAACACTAGACGAAGCAGTGACTCAGACTAACTTAAATATCTCAAGACGAGTTTCACCTTTTCCTCTGAGGCCGTATCAGTTCAATTGCATAAGTGCAAATTTATTGAAAGTGGTTGGGTGCTTAGCTTTTCTCTATTGGCAGTAATGGAGTTTAAATTTATAGCAGGCTGATGAATTTCAGATAAGAGAACCATTACCTTACAACAACATTAAGGAAAAATATGTAACTCCGATTGCTGAACCTTGAATGTGTATTGTTTGAATGAGGCGAGATGGATGAGGTAGGCTGACATGTGCAAATGCAGTTCCTTTCCATCCTCTTGGTGCTAGCCCAGAGTTTGAAAGCATGGCATATTCCAGAGAGGGTTTGGGAGAGTTATACATTACAAGTGCATTATAATAAAATAGTGGGAGTAGGATATAACCTAGAGGTGAGGATTCTCCTTCTCTTTAGTAATATAATTGGAGGTGTCTCCTGGCAATGCACCAAGGCGGTTACAGGGTTTAGGTCATTCATTCGGTGCTTGTAATGTGCCTCTCCCATTTGTTAGTTTCCTTTTACTACACGACTCTGGCACTGACATGGAGAATGCCCAGGCACTTGTGCAAGGCCTTGGAGAGGTTGAAAGAGGCCTGGGCATCTCCATTTTCTTGAGGTTCCTGGTATATTTAAAAAAATGCTAAAACAGGATTATAAAAATCATGCTATACTCTTCAAGTTGTTATGCTGAATTAATGAACTCTTAACGATAAAAAAAATGCAGTTTTATTGAGCTACACCTAAGATAATCACAGAACTGATAAAATAGGGGTTGTGGATAATATTTTTCTATAATGGAATACAATATCTGGTTGTGTGATAAACTTTATTTTTTCCCAATTCAGTCATGTATCTCAGCAGTTGTATGAATAGCCTCGTTTGGAGATAAAATCTGAATGTACGGTCTTTTGGGTCTGATTGTCAAATAGCCTTTCTGTTTTCCCAGTCCATCCCATTCTCCTCTAGGCCAGTTACTTATTTCTTTCTGGCTCATCTATAAATGGTGTGTGTGTGTGTGTGTGTGTGTGTGTGTGTCAGCAGTACAGGTGGGGGATTCTCAGCACCACAATGGTCCGAGGTAAAACCCCAAGCCCCGGGGCCACTGGTCCACTTTCCCAGAATGAGAGGCATCTTAGCTGCTTTCAAAGAGAAGAGCAGCCGGGGCCAGCCTCCAGGAAAATCCGCTTGTGGGTCGTTTTTCTGTAGTCTGGCTTCTCTGTGGCCCTTTCTCTGTCCAAGGCCCCTACTCTGCAGTTTGCACTGTGGAGGGCAAACCAGCCACAGCTCGCCCTGAGGGTGAGACGAAATAGAGGAAAAAGACATTTCATGTCTGTGAATCCATCCCCCTGACCTTCCTGAGCAAAAAGTGCCTGATGTACGCAGCCAGGCAAACTGTCTCTGTCACCTTAGACCCCACACCTCCTGCCAGCAGTTAAGAGATGGGAGTCCCGTCCCCCACCCTCATCCCCACCCTCACTCCCACCCCTCAAGCTGTGTGGGTAGGGTTTTTTCTGTGTGGCTTGCACTCTCTGTTCCAGAACACTTAAAATGCAATTAACTTTAAGAGAAAAACCTTAGTTTTCTGTAAGTAATACCAGAGGGATTTGTTTAGAATGAGACATTCTTTCTGTGGTTATACACACAGCAAATTTGCAAGCAACAGGGCTGAATCGAGTTGGCTAGTCATTTATTTTGAAAAGAACTGGCAAAGTTCATTAATTGAACTCAGCAAAGTTTGAATGAAATTAAATAGGCAAACAACGGGATGCTTTGCCAGAATTTTCCCAGCTCACAAACATCTTGTTGTGGCCCCATTTTGGAAAGGTTGACGACTGTGGTCCTGTCTTATAATAGTCCGACAGAAAAGATCAGACTAATGTGGGCTTTAGTGGAAAACTTGTATTTCAAATGCAAATTGCAGAACAGTGTCCAGTGCTGTTCTGAGAATGTCAATCAATTTTAATTTGAAGTCTTCGAGGCTCTGTCATTAACCACAAGTTGTTTGTTTGCTTGTCTTTTAATGTAAAGACAATGACAATAAAAGTAAAATAAAAGTAACAAAAGCAATCATTTTACATTTTGATTCATAGACAATTTTTAAAGTGAGCAAAAAATGTGGCATTATTCAGTTCAATTTTTTTAAAATATATTTTATTGATTTTTTACAGAGAGGGAGAGGGATAGAGAGGTAGAAACATCAATGAGAGAGAAACACCGATCAGCTGCCTCCCGCACACCCCCTACTGGGGATGTGCCCGCAACCAAGGTACATGCCCCCAACCGGAATCGAACCTGGGACTTTTCAGTCCGCAGGCCAACGCCCTAGCCACTGAGCCAAACCAGTTAGGGCCAATTTTTTTAAATTTTACAGATGAAGCAACTGAGGCCTGTCGAAAGGGCTCGCGTGTCTTCCTGGGGTGCAGATCCCACCCCACTGCCTGCTCTCAGCATCCTGGCTCACAGCAGTTGACATCGGGGAGCTTCTGAATTGGGAGAGACATATTACTTTTTTGGTTCCTTTTTAATTTTCCCTAAAACTCGTAAAATATCATTAGAGTGCTTTTTAATTTTTCTGAAAAGCAGGAAATTGTAAGATTGATAAATAGTTAAGTGTGAACCTGATGGCTTGATTAATTAATCACCAAGATGAGGAACCACTCCAATTCACATGTCAATTCAGACTATTTTCGGGAAATGATTTGAATCAATTGCTAATAAAATTGAGAAATTTAGGAGCCGCTTTCTGACTTCCAAATGACAGGGCTCATATTTAACTCAAGAGATGTGACAGTTCATGACAACATAAAAAGTGCCATGAATTATTTTCCAGATCATGGAAAAATTACACATTTCCCCATTGAAACAGCTCTCAGCTCATCAGCATAAAAGTAAACAGCCTTCATCACACGCTGAGAAACCTTTGATGCTGTTTAAAATCTAGATGATTCTTTTTGAAATAAACAAATACCATAGACCTCAAGAATAATTGTAATATTTCATAACCTCGTCCTTAATATAGAGTGATAAATGAACCTAGTATAAATGATATTAGAGCTGACAGCCTATGGGGGCAAAGTGCATTGTCATTCTTTGATCTAATTACGTTAAACCCTTAAGTTAGGTAGAGTTTAATTTTTCTTTTCTGCTTTATTTCACAGGCTGAGCTTTCCAATCATGTTCACGTTTAAAAGAGCTTGTTTTGTGTATCTTTACATAACTTTTCATTCCCAAACTCTTTCATAAATTTAAAGTTACATCTGGATACAACAAGACAGTTATTGTGCTAATGAAATATCAATGAAATTGCACTGATCAATATTTAATCTAATTAAGGTTGAGGCAAGGCAATATTATGTAATTAACTCAAAAACAACATAAGTAATACAAGCATGTTTACATTTTTATTAATATATTTGTTAAGAATTTTTAGGTCATGCAGTTTTATGGGTTTTTCTTGAGAGATATAAAATTAAAATGGTTGTCAAGATGCTACTGGAGCAACTACTAAATGTGGTGCTTAATTATCACAACCGTCCTTAAGGTTCCATGCAGTTCTAACAGGCTCGCTAAGGATAGAAGATGGTTTTGCCACCGAGAGTCCGCATGTAAAATATTTCTGGAATGGTGTTTTCATTCCCATGGTGTTTAAGTTCCCATGCCACTTTGCAAGGATGGCATATAACAGGGTTGGTACATGTAAGAAAGTTTGGAAAATGTTTAATATTTTTAAGAACATTTCTTAAAGAGCTCTATCTGTTGCTGGAGAGAAAAATATATTGAACAGTAAATATCATTGGCTTACTCTACATTAGGGTGACCCGATTTAAAGCGGTACACCATTGACCAGGGGGGGTTCTTTTTTTTATTATTATTACTTAAAATATTACAAAGAGTAATCGGGACTTTTTAAAAATGCTGTGGGACATGGGACAAACTGTTAAAAATCGGGACTGTCCTGCCAAAAGTGGGACGTCTGGTCACCTTACTCTACATATATCTTACGGGATTTTAATATCTTAGCTTCACAAGTTCCTGTAGAATTGCGACTTGGGGGTACAACTCTGGTGGAACACTAATTATCTCATACCAAGACCAGCATCAATTATTATGTTTTTCAGAGCTCCAAACATACAAAGTCACAATATGGGAAAACAATTAAATGAGGATATTGAAGCCAGTTCCAGGGACGGGCCATTGACACAGTGGTGAGTTTGGAATGCACCTTTGTTCTGAGGAAGGTAAAGAATGGGTTCAAGGTTCTAAACTCCAAGCTCTTTTTGTAAGAGCTGTGGCTCAGCGGTTGATGGTTCTCTAAATCCCACACACAAATCTAGCTGTTGAATCAGTGCCCCATCTTCTTGTGTCTTCTCATTCTATATAACAAGTAGATATGTACAGAGACTCTGGCCCCTGTAGCTGCTGCAGCATCCTGTGAGTGATAACAACTTGTTCGAGTCATCCTATATTATACACACAACATATTTTACTCCTTCTCTCTTGAGAAGGGCTGCAAATGCTGAAGATGACAGTTATGGAAGATGAGAAAGTCATAAAAGTTGTGGGATAAAGATGTTCCAAATAGAAGTAAACTTTTAAATACTTCTGTGTGACTGTGCTGGTAACGAAGCCATTAATAGGTGGTTGATGGCAAGCTAACAAGCATGGCTGAAACTGATCACTTTCTCTTCTGTTTTTTGTTGCTGTTTCACCATCATTAGAACTATCTGGAGTCTACAATTCTGGTTCTGTTATAAAACTTTTACAGCTAGACAGTGTTTATTTAGGCCTAAGCAGTTGTAAAGGCAAGTGAGGGAAAGATTCACAAAGTCCTTGGCTGTACTGAACCCCATCTGATGGCAAAGCTAAGGGTTCTGCAGTCAGTCTTGTACCTACCTATAGGCAGTAAACACCCCTGTGTGTGGGGGGGGAAGGGGGAGGTGTCAGGGGAAACAGGAGCAGGACTTTACCAGGCCAATCACAAACTCCCCCTACCCCCAGAGTACTGTGTCCCAAAAGAAATGTGGAAATGAGAATACTGACATTTGTTGACCCTTTTCAAATCAAATCTGACATTTTGAAGGTTCTTTGCCAATATAGGAACAGTTAGTCTTGATTTTCAAGGAAAAGAAAACAAAAGTTGCCAGTAAGCCCTGACTGGTTTGGATCAATGGATAGAGTGTTGGCCTGTGGACTGAAAGGTCCTAGGTTCAATTCTGGTCAAGGGCGTGTACCTTGGTTGCAGGCACATCCCCAGTAGGTGTGCAGGAGGCAGTTGATAGATGTTTCTCTTTCATCGATGTTTCTCTCTATTCCTCTCTCTTCCTCTCTGTAAGGAATCAATAAAGAATATTTTTTTAAAAAGTTGCCAGCAAGAAAATGAGAAGAACTTTGGTGTGGAACAAAGAACACAGCTAGACTCTTCAGGAGAGTTTCTGGTAGAGCCACCTCTGAATGAGATGTAATGAAAGTATTCTAACTGCTCTATTACAGTACCCTCAGCTAGTTCTCCTCAAAGGAAAATGGGTCAATATTTTATCATTTCTGAGCCTTTATTACTATCAACTTTCGTGAAGTAAACTTTACATATAAAAAATCAATTTTAAATGTATAATGTCATGACTTGGGCACACACACACACACACACACATATATATATATATATATATATATATATATATATATATATATATATATATATAATGTCATGGGACAATAACAATCGGGATATAAAATCATTCCCTCAACCACTGAATTGCTTGCTATTACTATAATTTTGTCTTTTCTATATTCCAATGAAATAATGCAATATGCAGTCTTTTGTATCAAGCTTCTTTGACTTAGCATAATGTTTTTACAATTTATTATGTAGTTGATTATTTCAGGAGTTTGTACTTCCATGCTGCTGAGTAGTATTCCTTGAATGGATATGTTTCAGTATGTTTATCATTTCACAAATGAATGCACCTTTGGTTTGTTTCCAATTTTTAGATATTAAAAACACAGTTGATATAAACATTTGATTACAACTGTTTTGGCACACACGCATTTCCATGTCCCTTAAATAAATAACTAGGAAGTGGAAATGCTGAATTGAATGCTAAAGATTAACTTGACTAGAAACTGTTTAACTTGACTAGAAACTGCCAGTCTTTTTTAATTTTTGTATTACTTATTCTTATTAATTAATTAATTAATTTATTTATTTATTTTCAATCACCATTTATCCTCTTTATGACCCTTCAAGATTCACCCACTCCCTTGCTCCACCCACCCCCCAACCCGCAAACACCACACTGTTGTCCAATGTATTTTGTTAAGTGGCTATATAACTAGCTTTGTATTCACATCCTCACTAGTGCTTAGGCTGAAAGTCTTTTTATTTTAACTTTCTATTGAGTATGAAATAGTTTTTCATCTAGCTTTATTTTCTGTTTAAATTTTGTAGAGATGTTTTGTAGAGATGTTCAATACTTACCTAGTCTGGTGAAATATTAGTTCAAATCATTGGCCTTTTTAAAAATGTATTTCCTTTAGTGTTTCATTGTAAGATATCTTTATTCTGAATACTAGTCCTTCTGTCAGTGTATGACTTGCTTTTTCATTTGCAAAACAGTGTATTTACGAATTTTGATAAAACCACTTTATTTTTTCTGATGGTTTGTACTTTTTCATGTGCTTATCAAGGAAGTTTTGTTTAACTCAAGATCACAAAGATTTTCTCCATTAAATTATTCCTAAAAATTGTGCATATTGGTTTAGCTCTTAATTTTACTTCTGTGATCTACGGTGAGTTCTTTATTCAATACTAAAGGCCTGGCACAGGAAATTCGTGCGTGGATATGGTCCCTATGTCTGGACTGCGATCAGGGCCATCTTTCTTGGCTGCCAGCAGTCAGCCTCATCCCCTGTCACCACCCACCCCCGGTTCCCCATTCACCACTGGGCAATCAGAGCCTGCCGATTGGGGGAAGGAAACGAGAGGTTGGTTGTTCCACCCACTTGCCAGCCCTGCTCCAGCTGTGCGTTGCCCTCTGTGTGGGGGGCAACCAGTGGGGCAGGGGGGCCTTGGCCTGGCACCACCCACATACCCCACCACCAACCCCTGGCTCCCCATTTGCCATCAGGCTATGAGAGCTTGCCAGCCAGGGATAGGACCAAGAGATGGTCAGTGTGCCTCATAGTGACTAGTCGAGCAGTTGTTCTGGTTGTTCTGCTGTTAGGGTCAATTTGCATATTACCCTTTTATTATATAGGATAGGGTGAGATTAAGTTCATTTTTTGCAATATGAGGTCCGGTTTTTTCAGCACATTTGTTGGGGCGGGGCGGAATGTGTGCTCTCTCCATTGAATTGTTTTCAAACATCCTGTCTTGGTATGGTGCTTGAAAACAAATTAGTCATACAGTGGGAGACTGTTTCTAAACTGTCTATTCCACTAACTTATATGTCTGTCACATTGTTCTAATTATTGTAGCTTAATAATAAGTCTTGCTAACAGGTTACATACTACAGTGATCCAATTATCTTTACTTTCAAAATGGTCTTGACCATTCTGGACTGTGCATTTCTATAAAATTTAGAAGTAAATAGTCAATATCTTTTAAAATCCTGCTGGAACTATGGTTGAGATATAGATTGCATTGAATCTCTAGGTTAATTTAATAAAATTTGACATTAAAACATTATTCAATCTCCAGATGTATAACAAGGTACATTTCTTATAATATTTTTCAGTTTTCAACATGTAGCTCTTATTTATCTGTAAATATTGTATGTTTATGTTTTGGAAATAATATTTTTTCATTGCAATTTTCAATTGTTGATTGATAGTGCATAGAAATACAATTAGTTTTGTGTATTGACATTGTAACCTGCCATCTTACTAAAACCACTCACAAATTTGCATAGCTTTTTGCAGGTTTCTAGGACTTTTCTACTTACATGATCATGTTGTATGCAAATAAGTATAGTGTTCCATATTCCTTTTAAATCTGTTCACTTTTGCTTCTTTTTCTTGCCATATTGCACTAGATAAGACCTTCCACATTACATTAAATAGATGTGGTGGTAAGAGCAGACATTCTTATTTGTTTCCTAGCACACACAGGCATAAAACATTCAGTCTAATGGATGATGTCAACTGCAGGATTTTCACCAGGTTGAGAAATTTTCCTTCCTATAGCTGAGAGAATGCTTAAGAAGACATACCTAATTGGAAAGAGATATTATATTCATCGGTCTGAAGACTCAGTTATTTATATTTCAATTCTTTCCAAATGGAATCACAGATTCAATGAAATTCCTAGCAAATTTTCAAAAGCCTTTTTGGTAGATATTGAATAGTTTTTTCTACATTTTTTACAGGAATGGGAAGGACCTAGAAATGCTAAAACAACTTTGAAAAAACTTACTTGAAAAGTTGGAGGAATTATACTATCTGACTTCAAGATTTATAATAAAATTGTAGTAATAAAAAAGTCTGATATAAAAGTCAAGATAAATAGACAATGAAACAGAATAAACTAGAAATAGATGCCCACAGATATGATTAGTTGACTTTCAAAAACAGCAAAAGGTATTTGGTGGAGAATAACAGCCATTTCAACAAATGGTGATGAAAAAGAGTTGATATAAATATGAAAAAAGAACTTTAATTCATATGTTGCAATATTTATAAAAATTAACTCAAAAGCAGATTATAGATCTAAATGTAACACCTAAAACTATAAAACTTCTAGAAAAAAATGTAGGAGAAAAGCTTTCTTAGGTACAATACTAGAAGGAGAAACCATAGAAAGTGATGAATTGGCCTTTATCCAAATTAAGAATGTCTGCTCTTTGAATGATACTATTAAGAAAATGAAAAGACAAGCCACAGATTGTGAGAAAATATTTTCAAATCACATAGCTCATAAAGGAAGTGAATCCAACATGTACAAAGAATTCCAAATATTTTATCATAGAAACAATCTAATTTTAAACATTTTTGAACTGTTATTACAGGGACAGAAAAGAAGTTTCAATATATATGTAACAGATGCTTTGGAAGAAGGAATAAAGAGAATAAATATTCCAAACAATATTCCAAAAATAACTGATAATTTCTAAGAACCAAAGAAAGACGTACATCTTTAGATTAAAACGGAAGACAGAGCAGGACTAGAGTACACACTAGTATTTACAACGACACCATTGCTGTATTGACATGTTTTTTTCATATATATTTTATTGATTTTTTACAGAGAGTAAAAGAGAGGGACAGAGAGTTAGAAACATCGATGAGAGAGAAACACCGACCAGCTGCCCTCTGCACACCTCCCACTGGGGATGTGCCCGCAACTAAGGCACATGCCCCTGACCAGAATCAAACCCGGGACCTCTCAGTCCGAAGGCTGACACTCTGTCCACTGAGCCAAACCGGTAAGGGCTGTATTGACATGTTTTAAGTACACCTCTGGCCATCAACAGTAAAGAGGAAACTTACTTATTCTCAAACCTTTGCCTCAGAACCGGCTCCAAGAATTCAGGTAACACTAGAGTTTCCATTTACAATACTGAATACAAAATCACAGTGGAGCACTTGAAAATACAGAAAAAAAAAATTGGATTCTAGAATCCTATGCCCATACACATTGTCGTTTAAGGGTAAGTCTGTAACTTCTAGACTGTTTGAAAATAACTACTGATTAGAGGATGAACTGTATCAGGAGTGAGAATTAATGCAGACAGAAGCAGAAGTGTGTGTGAAGTTACCGTTAATAGAGAAGTGAGAACAGCATGTTAAGTCTAACTAAGTATTTATTATGAAAAGAAAATAATTTTAACAACAATGATATTAACTAAAATTCCTGACAGCTTCCACATGTGCAGTGGAGGAGGCTTGGGGGAACAACCGAAGAAATGAAAGTTTGCTATGCTTTTTACATTGCTCTGTTAGTTGTTAATTAACTGATTCCAAACTTTAAAAAAAAAAAAGAACTATAACTAGTTACAGAACAGCTCACAATGGGGCTGCTCAGTTAATGCTGTTTTGCCAAAACAGCTCTTGAAAAAGTATACCATTTTGGGGGCACAACCCCAGCCCACCTTTTTTTTTTTTTTTTTGTATAATGACTTTTCACATGAAAAAAAACACTAAGTAAATGCACTCTAAGCTCTGGTATTCCAAAGTTACAATTCCAAGCAAAGACACATCCACATTTACTTGAAACACTTTCTAGTCGGAGGACATCATAGGGAACAAATTTAAACTGCAGGTCATGGTTCAATGAACTCAAAACATTTTTATTGGTGAATATAGGCCATGTGGGAAGGATGAAGAGGAGCTGTGTCTTCATCTCTGCAGTCTATTGGGTACGTGCATTTCCCCACATGTTTCCACGGGCGTTTGGAGTTAGCCTGTATTTTCTATTCTTTGATTTTTTCTTTATGAGATTGAGTGCAAGATAAAACATGAGTTCCAAAATGCTAACAAGAGGCACAGAATGATGAATGCACCTTCTAAAGTGTGACCCTTACTATTGTCCTCCACACACCAGCATCCACTCTAAAATTTGCTCTTCATCCTGTGGTTGGTACAATAAACCTGCATTCCATTAGGTAGCTATTTTTTAACTGATTTTTAAAGAGAAAGGACGGAAGAGAGAGAGACAAACACAACAACAACAACAATAAACAGGGAAAAACAGGGATCGGTCACCTCCCTCCCATAAGTGTCTTGAGTGGGGAGTGAACCCATAACCTATGCCTGTGCCTTGACTGGGAATCGAGCCCATGACCTTTAGGTGCACAGGATGATACCCCAACCATTTGAGCCACCCAGCCAGGGCATGCAGATATTGGTTTTTAAATTATTGCTTATATGTTATATACAATTGTTTAATTGTTCAATTTATAAATCTCTCTACTTGTGCAAAATGAGTGGCTCTCTAAGCGCTGAAATGGAACACATATAATTTTTCCCATTAAAGTTACTACACATGGGGTGTATCCATTTCAGCTCTGACTTGGAAGGAGCTTATGAGTCATCATTCTAGTTATCACAAGAGATGCTGGGCAAAGTGAACACCAACAGCTGTTATTGAACCCACAGAGAACTGAGGCCACAGGGAAGACTGCCACTCCCAAATCAGGACAGACGGACATCCAGAGAGATACCCTCTACATACTTGATTATCTGGAGCCAAAGCACTGGGAGCCTTAAGTTGTAAAACCACTTCCTTTACTGGGATTTTTAACAAATTGCTGTAGGCTAACTAGCTTGATCATGACAAATTCCTGCGGGCTGCAACTCAAGGACAATTCTCATACTTTCTTGGGCTTTCCTCCCGGGAACCCCCAGGTGCTCAAAGTCAGGTCCCAGAAAAGTCTCCTGTGGTTCTGATAAGAGGAGGCGGAAGTAGCAAAAGCTTCTTTAATCTCCAAGGAGAAATACTTAGCCACAGAGCAACAGTGAGACGTTATCTCACCTGAGGAAAGAGATTTCCTTCCCAATGCAGTCTCTGATACATTTTATGCTTCACCTAAGTGGAAAGGGAAAAAGTTAACAGGGAACAGAACTTGAAGGAAATCCATAGGGAACTCGGTTCAGGGAAGATGAAGGGAGAGAAATGCCTTGAGGAGGGATATACACATTTGTGGGGGCCACTCCCCAAGACAGAGGTTCTCCAGAAGACTGAGATGTCCCCCTCTCCCCACCAAACCACCACACTATAAACTGTCGATATAACGAGAATTATAGCAAATATAGCTGTAAGACATAGACTCCCTCTGAGAAGCAGTACAAAGAGAAACCTTAAAAGCCAAGAGAGGAAACAAAAATAATATGAGAGGAATTTGGAGTCTCTACTATATATTGCTACAGCAAGCATTAAACCAGATTAACATAATCTTCTCTAGAAAAGGTCCATTTACCTCAGAAGCTACTATGGAAACAACAGGCTGACATTCAGTAAACAATTAAAAGGCAAACCAACTTGGCCAGCATAGCTCTGTGTTGAACATCGACCTATGAACCAGGAGGTGAGGGTTTGATTCATGATCAGTGCATATGCCTGTTTAGTGGGCTAGATTCCCAATGGGGGGTGAGCAGGAGGCAACCGATGGATGATTCTCTCTCATCATTGATGTCTCTCTCTCTCCCTCTCCATTCCTCTCTGAAATCAATAAAAATACTAAAGGAAAAAGATACTTTCTTAGACCAACAAATGCTTAGATAATTCGTCAACAGCAGAACAACTCAATTAAAAATTTTAAAGTTCTTCAGCCATATAAAAAATTATATGTGTCAGAAACTTGGATCTACATAAAGAAAAAAAAAGAGTGTCAGAAAAAAGAAAATATCAAGTAAAAATAAATATTTGATTTTATTATTCTTAATTCATCTAAACACCTGTTTGCTCAAAGCAATAAAATAACGATGTCTTGGATAATTAAAACATATGGATAAGGGAAATATGTAATAGCAATTTCACAAAAGATTATTAGAGGAATTGGGAATACCCTAAGGTTCCGGCACTATATATAAAATGTTATAGTATTACTTTAAAATAAATTTAGATTGTTTTTAATCTATATATTTTGAACCCTCAGGCAATCACTATAAGATTATATGGTTGGCCTTTTAAAAACAATTTAAAAGGAAGTATAAATGACATGCCAAGTGGAGATAAAAGAGACTCATAAAATACTCAATTAAAATAAGAGAATAAAGAAAAAAAAAACAGAAGATAACAAGAAACAAAAAGCAAATGTAATTTTTAGAAAACAGTTACAAAGATGGTCTGTTTTAATTTATTTATATCAATAATCAATTTAAATGTAAAGGGTATAAGCACAACAGTTATAAGTCAGAAATTATTACTGGTAAATTGGAGAGAGAAACATAATTATGTGCTATCTAGAAGAAAGCCACTTTAAATATGAATATTTGGACTAAAATAAAGAGATGGAAAAGGATATAACATGCTAACATTAATCAAAATAAATCTGGAATAACTGTTTTAAAGACAAAGCAAATTGCAGAATAGGAAAAATTATCATGGATAAAGAGAGATATTACATAATAATAAAAGGTGTTCAATTTTTCAAGAACACATAACAAATCATAAACATGTATGTACCTAACAAAGAGCACCAAGAACATGAGGCAATAACTAATAGGACAGAAGGGAGAATAGACAAGTATACTATTATACTCGGAGACTTCAATAGATCTCTGTCAGGAACTGATAGATCAAGCTGGCCCAGAATCAGTAAAGACAGAGTAACCTGAGCAGCACTATAAATCAATTTGATCAAACTGACATATATAGAACATTCCACCAAAGAACAGCAGAATACACATCGTTCTTAAGTATACATAGAATATTCTCCATGATAGGAAATACCTTGGTCATAAAATCTCAAAAATTGTTTTTTAAATAATAGAAATCATATCATACAAAATGTACTCTCAGATTAGCACAGAATTAAAATAGTTGTCAATAACAGAAAGATAGCTGGAAAATGACCAAAATTTGAGAATTTAACAATAATTACCAGTAGGTCAAATAAGTTTCAAAAAAATACTTTCAACTAAATGAAAATATAACATAAAAACTTGCAAGATACTGAAAAAGCAGTGCTTAGAAGGAAATTTAAGGTTGTAAATACACACATTAGGACAAAGGTTTAAAGTCAGCAATATAAATATTCATTTAAGAAAGGTAGAAGAAAACCAATTATACCTAAAGAAAGCAGAGGCAAGAAAATTATAAAAACTAGAACAGAATTTACCAAAATTTAAATGAGGAGAATGATAGAGAAAACAAATGAAACCAAAGCATACTCCTTTGAAAAGATTAATAAAGATTGTAAAACTCTAGATAACCTAAACCTGTAAGAGAGAAAGAAGAAACAAATTGCAAATAACAGGAATAAGAGAGGGGTCATTACTGCTACCCCCAAGTACATTGAAAGGATAACAAGAAAGAACTATGAACAACTCGGTGCCTACAAATTTGATAACTTAGATGAAATGGGCCAATATCTTAAATGATATAAAGTACTACATTTCATTTAAGAAGAAACAGATAAACTACTACATTTCACTTAAGAAGAAACAGATAATCTGAGTAGTATTGAAACTATTAAATAAATTGAATTAATTATTTAAAACCTTTCAAACATAAAGTCACCAGGTCCAAGTGGTTTTACTGGTGAATTCTACCAAACATTTATGGAAAAAATAATGCCAATTTTCCAACTCATTTTATGAGACTAGAACTACCCTAATACAAAAACCAGGTAAAGAAACTACAAGGAAGGAAACTACAAGCAAATATATCTCATAAACATAGACAAAGTATTTTTTTTAAAATACAAGTAAATTGACTCCAGCAATATATCAAAAGGATAATACAGTTTAAGAGGTGGATTTCATTCCAGGAAGTCAAGGATGGTCTATGACACAGACATCACAAATTATACAAAAATTTATTAAAAATGGATACAGGCCTAAATGTTAAATGCAAAACTATAAAACTCCTAGAAGAAAACTTTTTGATTATGACCTTTTAGATATAAAACAGAATCATACATAAAAGAAAAAAAGAATAAGTCGTATGTTACTAAAATTAAAACTTGCTTTCTGAAATACATTGTTAAGAGAATGGAAAGATGAACCACACACTGGGAGAAAATATTTGCAAATCACATTATTGATAAAGAACTTTTATATAGAATATACAAAGAACTGTTCAAACTCACCAATAAGAAAAAAATACAACCCAATTAAAAAGGAGCATAATATTACCCTAGCTGGTTTGGCTCAGTGGATATAGTGTTGGCCTGTGGACCGAAGGGTCCCGGGTTCAATTCTAGTCAAGAGCACATGCCCATGTTGCGAACTCGATCCCCAATAGAAGGCATGCAGGAGGCAGCCGATCAGTGATTCTCTCTCATCATTGCTGTTTCTATCTCTTTCTCCCTCTCTCCCTTCCTCTCTGAAATCAATAAAATTTTAAAAATAAATAAGGAGCACAATATCACACTCATCAGCAAAGAAATATACAGATGTTACATGAGTATATGAGATAATGCCCAACATCATATTTTTGGAAAATTAAAATAATAATGAACTGTCACTACACAACTATTAGGATAGCTAACAATAAAACAAAACTGACAACTGAATGCTGGTGAGAACATGGAGGAGCAGGAACTCTCATTCAGGATTGGTGGGAATGCAAAATGGTACAACTATTTTGGAAACTATTTTGGCAAGTCTGGTATTTCATTAGAGAAAACATTTTTAACTTGTGTTAAAATATACATAACATAAAATTTACCATTGTAAGTGTATCGCTCAATGGCATAAACTCAGTGTATTCAAATTATCATGTAGCCATCATGACTATCTCCAAAATTTTTTTTAATCTTTTCAAACTATAATTCTGTATCCATTAAAAAATAACCCCCATTCCTCCCTTCCTCAATTACCATCCACCAATAAAAGAAACTAGGGCCCTAACCGGTTTGGCTCAGTGGATAGAGCGTCAGCCTATGAACTGAAAGGTCCCAGGTTCAATTCCGGTCAAGGGCATGTACCTTGGTTGCAGGCACATACCCAGTGGGAGGTGTGCAGGAGGCAGCTGATCGATGTTTCTCTCTCATCGATGTTTCTAACTCTCTATCCCTCTCCCTTTCTCTCTGTAAAAAATCAATGAAATATATTTTAAAAAAAGAAAATAGGGATTCTGGGAAAATGTCAGTTTTAAGGATTGAGGCAAGGATATACAGGCTGAGCCTAAAGCATCTTGTAGTGTCAGAGAGTAAGGACTTGCTTAATAAAACAGAACACTAAGAGGGCTACCTCAGAAAGACACAGGAGCCAACTAAAGGGCTTCCAGTGACCAAGGCCAAAGAACCCAGGCAACAAAAACGAATTACATGTATTAGAATATCACCCAAGGCATAAATATAAATATCTATGAGTCTATATTAATATAAACATTGAAAGAATAAATTAACAAGAATAGAAAAGTTACAAGCAATATAAGCAGTTACTCTCCCCTCAAGGAGGCAGATGATAATACCCCATTCCCATAAGTGTGCGAGGGACTGACTTCCTTCTAAATAGTATAGTATGGAAAGAGGGGAGTAATTTTATAGTGGAGAAACTTGACAAATACTACCTCAGCCATGCGATCAAGTTCAACGTCTTCAGTGATAGTCATATCAATAGCATGCACACTCGATACGATGTGATAAGAATGGCACTTTACAAATTCTGTGCTCTCCTATGCACCCATACCTCCAGTTTAATCATTAGAAAAATCACCACACAAACCCAAATTGAGAAGCATGTTGTTGAGTAACTGATTAGAACTCTTCTACAGCACCTAAGCTGTCAAAAACAAAACAAAACAAGGAATATTTAAGAAATTATTGTAGTATGTAAGGTTCTAAGGAGTCATGATGGCCAGAGATAATGTTCTATTCTTAATGGAATCCTCAAACAGAAAAAGGACATTAGGTAAAAACTAATAAATCTGAATAAAGTTTGGACTTTAGCAATAGTGAATCAATATTGGTTAATTAGGTTTGCCAAATATATCACACTAGTGTAAGATGACTGTTTATCTAGAACATGAATAATTTATTAAGCTCTATAAAATCCATGATATATTATTATTAAGCCTGCATATCAAACCCCTTGGAAATTTTCTAAATGCAGTAAACATTAAAAAATATTTGATCTCTTGTTTCTTTCAAAGTCTGTTTCTCATTTCTTCCTAGCCCAATCTTCACAAGCCAGGACGGTTAAAGAACGCTCCAAACTCATTGTATTGTGACTGGGTAAGCTGAGCTACTGGTTCCAGAAAAATCTGCCTTTTGTAGATCAGTGTGAAAGCTTGAGGAATCAGTTTTGTGAAATGGCTTTAGTCCTTCGCTATCTCTGTAAGTTGCCCAACAAAGGAGATGTAGTCCTGGAATTGATTCTAGAAGCCATTTCAAAAATTAAGGAAGAGAGAGAAAATGTCTCCAAGAAAATGTCCCTGAGTTATCTTCACAGCAAACTCCCTAGAAAGGGGAAGAAAAGCTCATTCCCACGAAGATATTTTTATTATAAGAAGAAATCATAGATGATTGGATTTGGAAATATCCATGGACAGTACTTGGACAAGATGGGAAGACAACGCCCCAAGAGAGACTAAAAGACTTTCTAAAGCTCATAGTCTGTTAGATTCCAAAAAGAACTAATACATTTTTCTAAAGTAGCATGTTTATGTTAGTCTTTTTCCTCCTTAGCAAATGTAACTTTTTCTACATAGCTGTTAAAATAACCTACTAATCACAGATGCTAAATCAACACAAGGAACACATCTCAGAAAATACCCCCAAACTGCTTCCCTTTTCATTATTGAAAACCATGAGATGAAAGTCTTTAATAACTCACTGCACGAGAGGACCATTACTGTCAGCATATACCACTCAGCCCTATATTACAGCTTTTTGCTTCTCCACACAAAATAGCTTTGAAATTTACATTTGCTATAAAGGATTCAAGTCCATCACTATTAATTTTCTTCTATAAATTATGCTTAATTATTACCTCTTTCCACCTAAAAAGAAACTCCTCTTGTACTTCTGTCTCCATATAACTCCCCAGAAGAGTTTCGTAGGCATGAATCTTTTATGGTGATTTTACATCCTTTACCTGTCCTTCTCCCTGAAGCTCACACAGCCACTTAAGAGATATGGAAATGAACAATATCCCAATGCGGGCTCCACATTTCCTGCAAACACATGAAATCTGGTCTCTTTAAGCAGAAGAAAAAAAAAGGTATAACATTTTCCAGATTTAGCCTATGGACAATTAGGCTAGAATCATTCCACTTTCAGATTCAAAGCGCCTCTGAAAGTCAATCCATGATTGATTGCTTATCAGCTCATATATTGCATCTACTAAAGAAACTTCTTGGAGATTTAGCTATCTATCTTACACTGAAAAAATAATCTTCATCCTCTCCCTTGGAGTCTTATAAAAACAAGTTTAAAGAAAAAGAGAGAAATGCAAAAATTATATATATATACATATATTTTTCATTTCATTTCTATGCTCCCTTAGTACATGGTATCATGTAAATGACATGTCTTTGGAGTCAGAAACATCAGTAGTCAAATGACAATTCTACCAAATATTTATGAAAGTTCAGGCAAATCACTTACCTCTGAGTCCCTGTTCTCTCAACTTTAAACATAAGCTATTTTAAGTTTAACTAAGATTAGCATGTATTATGCTTGGCATTCAAGGAATTCAAATGTTAATTGTCTTCCACTTCCAAATTCAATGAAGTAATACTTTTGTCTATAATATTTTGTCTGCAACTCATCAAAACTCAACTCAAACTAGCTTATGCAGAAAGGGAATTTGCTGACTCAGGTAACTAGGAAGTCCTGGCATGTGTCTGGCTTTGGAGGTAGCTGGATTAAACTTCCCAAACCATGTTGTCATGGCTCTTGATTCTATCTCTGTTCGGAGTTGTTCTGAACATAAGCACTGACAAAATGCCTGGGAAAATAGCCAGTTGAATTAAGTTCTAGATTTCCAGCCC